>OX578138.1:26407528-26642528 GCA_951213105.1 Amaurobius ferox | reverse complement strand
TTTGAGAAGCATACGGCAACCCAATTCCACTGAAAACTAAAAAGGATGCAGCTTGCTGTATAAAAGCTATAAACCATTCTCAGATATGTAAACTATCACATATACAATCATTAGTCAAATACACATGATAAATCGGTTTCCCTAATTTATTTCCAACTTGTAAATAGAAACTTTGAAAAGAAATGTTTATAAAACTTGTGAGCGAAAGCTTGTAAAATGATAATCTTTTTATAATTCTGATGTTAATTATCACACAATATGACCGAAATTATCACACAATGTGACCGAAATAATAAATTGAACCTGAATGTCGGAGGAAATCGAGCGGAGTGTGCCACTTAAATATCTTTAATATAGAAGATACAAGATGATAGGGAGTTTAAATTCAGCGATACAGATTTAGCAAGAAAAACATGAGGTATTATTTGGTTAATTATACGTTAAATGAATGTTTACTTTACCATGCAACTGTACGGAGCAGTAATGTTTCCCAAATTTTTTATTACCACTCTCTCTAACCGTACACTATCTGTTAATAATTATATAATGAGGAGAATTCTGGAGCTTTACGTTGCATGTGACATCATATACTGAAAGCAAAGCTGGATATTGGACTCTTTCTTAACTTATTTATGGCAATGGACAATATAATACCTCCTTTCGTGCTGTGATTGAGTCAGTGAGTGAGTGTTGTTTTTTATTTTAGTAAGGCGATATCCCATGAATAAATCGATATTTTGATTTAAGGGCAGAACGCCGCGGGTCTCACTAGTACACATAAAACACTTTACATCGCGCTAAAAATGGGCTTAATTGTCGTTTGCCGAATGGTAAAAAGTTTAACTAAAATTACATTGTATAATTTAAACAAGATAAAGGGAAAATTTTACTCCATGGTTCAAAAACTCTATCAAACATATCCATGGAGTTGGATTGTCCGTTTACCTCCATGGTTATATCTCAAATACCTGTTGACAATTTTCTTCAGATTTTTGCTCAACAATGAACAAGAAAGATCAATCATGCATAAAGCATTGATTATGAAACACTTTCCAACTTCAATGCAATTTTATTTAAACATCCCTAAAATACGATACATTCCTCGGTAATATTTTTTAAATTATCACAATACTACATTAATTTATTATATTTCAAAACTTAAAACTTCATAAAAAAATGAACTTCATTCAAATGACGGCATTGAAATATAAATCGCTTGGTTTAAATATCTCTAAAATGCGATACATTCCTCGGAAATATTTTTAAAATTATCATGATACTACAATAATTTATTATATTTGAAAACGTCATCGAAAACAGCTAAAATTTATTCAAGTGACGTAATCAAAATATAAAAAGCCTGGCTCTCTCTATAAAAGCAGCATTTCATTCATAAACATTTTTCAATTCATTTCATTCATTACAATACTATAATAATTTATTTTATTTAAAAACTTAAGACCATGGAGCTACAAGTAATTAAACTCTATGCTTAAAACTTCATCGAGAAAATCGTCCTTCTCTCTGTAAAATCAATGAATGTTTCATTCATATTAGCTATATTGCAGACTCCATGGACTAAATAATTTTGCGTTAAAGAAATGTAGCAATTCTTATACAACTCATTCTACATATTTTGCTGTTTACATTTTCCATAGGTGAAAACTAGGCTTCGTTGTAGAAATAATCAAATTTGGATGATCATTTAAACACAAATATATTGTAATTGCGTTGTTTTAGTACATAGATACACAGAATTTAAGCAAAAATAAAGCGGTTTTAGGACGGATACAACATTAAATATGAATTAAAAAGAACTTTAAAAATCGCGATTTTGATACAAGATGGATGCCATATTTTATTTTGAAGTGGGTCACGTGATCTTTTCATACAATGGTCACGTGATCTCTTCATATAAAGAATGTAATTCTTATTTTAATAACTACTGAATATTTGATTTTCAAGTGGGTCATATGATTTCTTCATATAATATGGATGTCATTATTATTTTAATTTTTATTTAGAAAACTACCAAACATATTTTGCTCAAAAATTTTGTTTTATATATTTTATGGGATAATTTGAATATTTCCTAAAACTTTCGAAGCAATTTGTGAATTTTAAATCCGCTTAAAAAATGTTTGAAAAATTAGGTCCCATAGGGTTCAATGTATTTCATTTTTTCAACCCGGGTTCAATCCAAAACTAATTGGGTGATATTATTCATTTATATTCCCATAGGTCCCACAGACCGTCTGAACAACATACTAAAATTTCATTTTGATAAAGTCATTTTTAAGGCAGTTAGCGTGCCAACGGACAGACAGACAGACAGAATGAACAGAGTCATAAACACTTTTCAACTTTACAACAAAGTGTTAAAAATATGACTTCATGATAAATATAATCAGCTATTTAATTATCATATTATGAGCAAGATTTTGTCATAAAAACTGTAACGATTTTGCGTTACAAATTATATATTGTTTGAGCTGAAGTTAATTTAATTTCAATAAGTATGTTCTATGTTTCATTAGAGTGTCATATAATAATTAAACTGCATGTGTCTGGAGAGCATTAGGAGTGCAAGAGCAATACCTTCAGTCAGATAATGATTGTGAAACAAACAGAACCAAATACTATCAAATATTAATATTTGAAAAATTCGGATTGAGACTCACACACCATAGACTGTGTAATAAGTTAGTCACAGATACAAGACATTAAAAGACACTAGAGCTCAGATGCTCGACGTGGGTACAACTAATGGACCATATACCACCCTCGTTTCGGGACTTTTGTTGTTTCTGTATTTTGTAAAGAACTTGCTGTCCCAACCGGGAATCGAACCCTGGATCTTCGAACTGACCAGCCAACGCTATACTGTTTAGCTACTGCACGAAGTTGCAAGCTCTTATTGTCGAAGTGAACTCTGCATTCTCCACCCTCTAATGTCAGATTGGCGGCAACTGACAATCTGACTGGTCACCTCTTGCTATTTTTACCTCAGCTTAGCCTCCTCCTATTTTTACCCAGGTTAGTATCCTGTGTGGTCATTATCCTCTCAATTTGAAATCGGAGCTCAATCTTTCAGAGTCCACTGAATCTCTATTAGTCGTACTAGGGTCAATTTCATTTTTTCTGTTAAAAAAAAAAGCTATGTTAACTGTTCTTATTTTCTCGGTTCTTTCTTTTGCTTTTGACCCTTTTTATTTGTATATTTTCTAATTTTTTTTTCTAAATTTTATTCTAAATTTCTGTTTCCATGTGCCTAATTTTTTTCCTTTTCATATATTTTCTTTTTATATATTTTCTAAATTTTACTTTTAAAATGTTATTATTTTTTTTAATTTTAATCTATTTTTCATTATGTTAATATATATATATATATATATATATATGAATGAAAGTAGAAAAGAACGGGAGTGACCATATGAATTACATAAGAATGGTAGGGGTGGATTGCGACACCCCTTTCCCGCTTAAAGCAGCTTTTACAACCCGGGTAACGCTCACGGAACCAACATAATTCCATGGTCAGCCTCCCAAATGTGCGAAGATAAAAGCACCAGAACAGACTCAGAACCAAAGAAGTAAACGAATCCATGAAGGAGAAACATCCGCTAGTCCAACCCGATGGAACGTCTCTTTATATAAGTAAAGTTGCTCATGCGCAGAGAAATATCAGGATAATAGTTACGCAGTCATGAATATTAAACTAGCGGTTGGACTAGCGGATGTTTCTCCTTCATGGATTCGTTTACTTCTTTGGTTCTGAGTCTGTTCTGGTGCTTTTATCTTCGCACATTTGGGAGGCTGACCATGGAATTATGTTGGTTCCGTGAGCGTTACCCGGGTTGTAAAAGCTGCTTTAAGCGGGAAAGGGGTGTCGCAATCCACCCCTACCATTCTTATGTAATTCATATGGTCACTCCCGTTCTTTTCTACTTTCATTCATGTATTCTACTAGGGAATTTGAGCAGCATTTGCGCCTCCTCCTTTGTAGTGAATAGTTCTTTTAATTTCAGGCTTATTTGGGATATATCCTATTTTGTCTCACTTTATCGTAATAGTATATATATATATATATATATATAAGAAAAAGTAAAAATATAAAGATATGTAAAGGGGGATGCCAGATAAATTGCAGATAAATGGCTGAGAGGGATAGCGACCTCTCATTCCCGTTTAAAGTACTTTTATGTCTAGACAACGCCCTCGGAAACCAATGCAATATAATGACAGGTCCCCGATATGTGCAAAATCGAAGGCACTAGAACTGAGACAGAAATGGAATAACGAGAGGTAGAACGTATAATGTCTATCTGACAACCTTACAATTCGAAATGCACAAAACACATCCTTAAGTAAACATTCTAACGCATGCGTACATCGTTATACACTGTTATGATGTCAAATTACCTATGTCTTGTCTAAAAGATAAGACCAAATATATACTAATTAAGAAAGCTTCTCTCACATCACACGCCAAACGTCGTTTTATCGCCAGTTCTGGTACACTATTCTTGCAACTCCTGTAAAAGAGGAGGGAAAGACTATTGTTTTTAATCCGCGTTATTGTTCATGAAGACCGATTAGATACATTTGTATCCCATTATCTAAATAACTTTTTTATGTACATTTTGATTTTAAAGTAATACTATAAAAATACATGTTTTTAAGAAGTGTTGGTTCGGCACACAGATTGTTTGCAATGAGTTTAAGAAATGTTCCACACACATATATAATGTATTAATTGAATAAAACGTTTATACGCGAGATTTCGGAGTAAATATATGTGTAGGATCCGTATGTTGTTCAATACTTATATAGTACAACAATCGGTGACGAAAATTGAAGATTATTTGACAGGAGGGAATATTTGTCATTTTAAAAATGCAAAATTTGTGACATTTTAAGTAAATTTGCTCGACAATTTCGGTTTGACATACCTAGTATAATGCTTCGTTTTTCAAGATGTCTTTCGCGGAACCCTTGGGACTCCGCGAGGTGATAGTTTCATGTAAATTGTCTTAAATTTAAAAACGTGTAAAATTTTGATGCATAATTTGGACAACAAGGGTTTTTTCTTATTTTGGGGTTCTACCATCAAATTAAATTTCAAAAGTGTTTCGCGACAAAATAAATTTGAAAAACACTGATATAATGTATAGGGAAAGTATTATGACGAGATCGAAAACTCGAATTCTACTTTGTGTTTTCGACGGTAGAGCTTGTTTCAAACATCCCTAAAATCGCTTCGAAAGTCTAAAGTGATATCTCTCTGTGTGTGTGTGCACGCATGTATATTAATGTATGTAGTATGTGTATTAGTGTGTGTGTGTGTGTGTATGTATATTAGTGTGTGTGTCCTTGAGTCAGTGGATGCGATATCTAATGAATGGATGAAACGTTTCAAACAAAAAATTTTTCGATTATTGCAATCAGTGAATACAGGAAGTCTATTGATTTTATAAGCAATAGAATATTTGGAAACCAGCTCCAAACTTTCGAATGACATTTGAAAAAAATCATAAAAAATAAGAACCTTTAATATTGTTGCATAAAATCTCATTTTTTATTCATTTTCTAATAAAAAATTGAATAACATAAACTTTGGGATACTAGCATGAGCCATTCTTGATATATTGTATGTTTTTCAAATACATTTTAAAAAATCTGATGGGGGCACCACATGACTTTCCTTATAGAATGTAATGAATTTACTACTTTTACAGTAAGAAAAAATAGGTTTTTATAGTCGATACTAATATTTATACTAATATTTTTTTTTATATAGTCGATACTAATATTTTTAATATTTTTACCTAATATTTTTCGACAATTAGTCGTCATTTTTATTGATTTAGCGTCATTTTTATCAATTTGGCGAGATTTTCGTTAATTTGGCAACATTTCAAAAAGTCGCCAAGTTGGCGACATTCCGCCAAATTCGTCGCCAAAATCTCGCCAAGCGGACAAAGAAATAAGTTAGTCTTACTGCAGATAAATGACTATTGGCGTTCAAATACAAAAGTATTACTCAAAGTATCTTTTTCATGAATGGAACGAGCTAGATCCACGAGAATGATGTCATCCAATTTATCGCATGGTATTACATATGAAAAGTGAACATGTTTCTCAATAGGAAATATTTTTTTTTTAATTTCATATGACTTTTTGATAATTTTTATGAAAAATGTGCAATATCTCGAGAACAGTTCATGTTAGCGTTCTAAAATTTATGTCAATCGTTTTCTAATGAAAAATTACATAAGAAATGTCTATTTGCGTAACTTTATTCGTGGTTTTGATTTTTTAACGATTTTTTCAAAATTTCATTCGAAAATTTAGGGGGGTTCCGAACATTCGATTGCGTATGAAAACAATAGGCTTCCAGTGTTTACGGATTGTGATTTTTGTACCAAATTTGGTTTAAATCGGTCCATTCGTTCGTCAGTTATCGTCTCCACAGACTCACTGACACACACACACACACATACACACATACTTTCACACACACACACACACACACAGACATCACTCCAAAAATGTTTGATTCGTGATCAGGGATGCTTGAAACGTGCTCTCCCGTCGAAAACTCGAATTCGAATTTTCGACCCCGTCACAATACTTTCCTTATACATTATGTATATAAGGAAAGTAAAAATACATGAAACTAAAACTGTGCTAACTGCCGTAATATGTCCCATTCCATGTGCAATATTATGTGACAACGGTGTTAGCATCATTCTGGTAGGTTTCATTCACGAGACACTGTTTTGCAATATTTCTGTATTTTGGCATCAAACAATTCGTCAAATGTAATTTATTAGTTTGTCTGTCTGTCTGTAATGCTCGTCGATAAATTAACAAAATACCGTCAATTTGACATTTTATTTAAATTGTTTCCAAATTGTCAAAAACGACACTAAATTAATAAAAATGATGCCAAATTGATAAATATTCAATATCTTGGAAAATGAAGTATAATTTATTTGATAATTCCTGTTCCTTTGGGGAAATTAATATTCTAGATTTAAGATATATTGAGTTTCGTGGTTATAATCGTTTCAAATACAATATTTGTGGAAAATAAAATTAATTCAGTTAAGCTGTAAAGTACGCAAAGTCATTGACAAAGTCTTTTGATACTCCCATCCATTTTATTCGCCCTCGAGAGAGAAACAAAAAGATTCAGCTCGGTTAGGTTCTGTCCCGTTGTCGATTCTATAAGCATGGGCGCTCATAGCACTTTTCTGGACGGCAAACTCAAGAATGATATGTACAATATCGACTACCTTGATCCCTACATTTGGGACCTTGAATGTCCAGGGGAGCAGGGAGTGCCTTCTTTCCCTCCCCTATGGGCGTCCATTGAAAAGGCTCCTTGCTTATACTAGTAACCTCAGGACAGAACCTAACGGAGTCGAAGTTTCGATTTCCCCAGGGGCGGCAAAATAGAGTCTTTCCAGACAACCCCACGAAAGTATCCGTGAAGTCTGAAACTTTACACACTTATAGCCATCCCGGTCACTCAAATAGCTGCTGTAAGCCCTCTGGGTCAGTCGAGTGGTTTGGGTCTGCAACACTTATAGCCACAGAATACTATATTAGTCTGTGCTTATAGCCATCTCTCCCGGCCACTCAAACAGCTGCTGTGAGCCCTAGGGCCAGTCAAGTGGTCTGGGTCTTCAATACTTATAGCCATGGGTGCCCATAGGGGCGTTCAAAGTCACAAATGTAGGTATCAAGCTAGTCAATATTGTACTTCTCATCCATGAGTTTACCCTCTGGAAAATGTTCCATGGGCGCCCATAGAGGAGTGCGAGGGGGCACTTTCGCGCCCGCGAACATTCAAGGTCAGGAATGTAGGTATTAAGTTAATAGCTATTTACCTCTCATCCTTGAGTTTGGCCATCCCAGGAATAAGTTTTATGGGCGCCTTTGAATCCTACTCGTTCGAAACAAGGTCGACCTCTCCTGCAGTTACCACACTATATTTTGATCGTACTATATTTTGACACACACACACTCTTTCCCTCTCTCTCTCTGTGTCTCCCTCCCTCCCTCCCTTTCACCCGTATTCTAATCACGTTAATTACATGATGATCTACCTAATTCTATTTTTTTTCAGAATGCAGCTACATATAGAATTTCGTGTCTGTACGTAGTCTGTCTAATTTAAAATCTCTAATTTCGAATAATGTTTTAATCCCATTTATTACAAAATATTCTACCTGTTTCTAATTTTCTACAGAATGCATCTACATATAAATTGCCATAGTGATATGTGCATTCGCACCCCACAGATACACACACACACTGAGGGAAATATTTCCCAAAATGTTCGAAATGTGTTCATGATGTCTTTAAGTGTTGAAAACCCAGACCACACGACCAACCCGACGGCTTATGGTAGCAAGATGTGTGGCCGAGAACTTTATTTTTTGAATCAAGAGATTACAGTACATATATTAAAATGAATCATATCGCAAGTAGTTAATCAAGAAAAGAAGAGAATGGCAGCGACAATACTTAACAAGAAAAACAAACAAACAAGACAAACATAAGAAAATTGTAAAGAGGGGAAAACCCCGAAGGGAAAAAAACCCTGGCACAAGGATAGCGACTTCAAATTTGGTGTACGGGTAGACAGTTTGAAAGGAAGAGAGTGTGAAATTTCAGATTTCCAATATTTGCTACTTTTAGGGGTGCGCACACTAATATGTTCGATTTTCCTAATAAATGAGGCACTCTTCCTTTTAAATGTGATAGAGGCTTGGTATTTGGTATTTGGGCCAATCATCTGATAAAAAACAAAAGACAAGCAGAGTTTTTAGAAAATGTTCATTTATGGATGTGCTTCACAGAAAAAAAAGTTCCAAAGGAGAAATAATATAGAAGTGCCTCGGGATGAGATAGACTTTAATGTGGTGTAAGGGTAGATAATTCGAAAGGAAGAAATGCTCAAATTTAGTTTCCCAATATTTTCTTCTTTAGAGGGTTCTGCACACCAAAACATTCGATTTGTCGAATAAATGTGAAACGCGAATTATTAAAAAATGTACATTATTCAGGGGTTGCTTATTGCGAGACCGTTGATTTTCAACGGGTATTCGGCTAGTAGTTCCACTAAAAATACAATATCACCTGACGGGGTAAACATTTGGAGAAATGTCTCTTCTGAAAAATACGCCGGTACTTTGGTGTCTGGTGCCAGTCAAAGCAAAATATTTCTGTATCATTATTTATTTATAAAAGAAACATTTTATATATTTATTTCGAATAATATATAATTAAAATGAAAGTAATTTGGTTGTACGCCACTGGTAACGAGACACTGCATAAACTTACCCATCACTTTTTTAAATCTTCTGCGGATTTAAGAAGCCATATGAACTCTAGAATCTTGATTTTTACCACCAACCAGCAACGTATTAATGACCTCCTAAATCCCCCTAGAGTGGCCCTTGGGATGGTCACATCCCATGTTAATCAACATCACGCAAAATGATTAAATTCCTGCACCTAACGATGAACAACAAAGGCATTTTCAGAAATTGCGGTTTTCTTGGATTAGTCTGGGAAAAGTCTATTACAGCCAAGCCCCTATGTGATAAGTCAAGCCACCTTCACTTGCCGCGGACTGACAACCATATATTCATTAAGAACCCGTGGTTTCACTTTCTTAATGGACCACCTCTGTCGGGCCCCCATGATAAATTGGGTGGCCAATTGGCCAGAAAACAAGAGATATTTAGGGGATAAAGATGGTTGACGAAATTATGAAGCAAAACACACAGATTGGGAATCTTTTCAATTTTAGTAGTCGTTAATAGGCTAGGAGATTAGTGTCACTCAATATTATAGTGGAACTATTAGTTTGTTGAACTTAATCGCGCTTTCATTGCAGATAACAACATTCATGGACTGGTTTTGCGTTTTTTTATGCAAGTTGATGTAGACAGCATATGACTTTGCTTTTAAATCTTTCATAGCAATATGCTGATTAAGATCTGCAGCACAATATTTTTGGCTTTGATTTGCGGATAAAAATGTAGAATTTTTTTCGATCCACGAGAATTATGTTAATAGATTTCTGTCATAATATTGCAAATTGAACATATTTAAAGATACTTACTACTTTTTAATTTTATGTTAATTTTTTTATTTGAAAAAAAGGTGCAATATCTGGATAACGGTTCATACTAGCGTTATAAAGTTTGTGTAATGTGTTTTCTAAAGAACAATTACGTATAAAAGGACTTTATTCCATGCTGATGAGCACATGGCAAGCGTAAAACCGGTCCATAAATGATGTTATCAGCAGTTGGAATACGATCATTGCTTTGAGCAGGTGCTTGCTTACTTGCATTTTTTCTAGGCGAGTTCTGCATGAACTTCAATTTGTCTACGATGCCTTTCTGCATACACCATTGTAAGATCTATGGAGAAAAATATAAAAAGTATATGTTGCTTGGTTTTATGTAACAAAAGTTACATTTCTAATGCAATCTTTTATTTAAAATAAAATATATCAGCAATTGGAATGCGATCTTAGCTTAGAGCGGATCCTTGGTTACACCTTTTCTAGGGAGGTTCTGTCTGAACTTCCATTTGCCTATGATGTATTTCTGCATAGACCACCGTAAGATCAAGTTTTCTTAAAAGTATGTGTTACTTGGTTTTATTTAGCAAAAGTTAACATTTTTAATGCGAAATATAATTTACATTTCTATTGTAACTATCCAATGCTTTCTCTGGATGTATATTTTAATGTCTTTCGGCAGCTTATTTAATATTAACTTTTTTATTAATATTAACGATAGACTACTTTCCAAAAATCAAAGATTTCAATCTTTTTTACAGAACCAAAAATAATATAATTTAGTTTAAATTCATCCTATTGGGAATACGAAAAACCATTAAAATCGTCCTTTTGTGAGTAAAAAAATCTGATGTGGGCAACACATGACTTTCCTTATATAATGCAATGAATTTACTACTTTTACAGTTAAAAAAATGTTATTCTTATAGTAGATACTTATATTCTTACCAAGATATTGAATTTTCTTCAATTAGTCGTCATTTTCATTGATTTAGCGTCATTTTTATCCATTTGGCGAGATTTTTGTTAATTTGGCAACAATTAAAAATGTCGCCAAGTTGGCGACATTCCGCCAAAATCGTCGCCAAGCGTTATGGACGGAGAAATAAGTTATTCTTACAGCAGATAAATGACTATTGGTGTTCAAATACAAAAGTATTACTCAAAG
Organism: Amaurobius ferox; assembly: GCA_951213105.1. Taxonomy (NCBI): domain Eukaryota; kingdom Metazoa; phylum Arthropoda; class Arachnida; order Araneae; family Amaurobiidae; genus Amaurobius; species Amaurobius ferox. Next base: position 26,631,249 of record OX578138.1, on the reverse strand, counting down.
TATCTTTTTTTCATGAATGGAACGAGCTAGATCTAGAAGAATGATGTCACCAGATTTATCGCATGGTATTACATATGAAAGGTGAACATGTTTCTCAATAGGAAATATATATATTTTTTATTTTATATAACTTTTTGATAATTTTTTTGAAAAATGTGCAATATCTCAAGAACGGTTCATGTTAGCGTTCTAAAATTTATGTCAATCGTTTTCTAATGAAAATTACATAAGAAATGTCTATTTGCGTAACTTTATTAGTGGTTTTGATTTTTTGACGATTTTTTCAAAATTTTACTCGAAAATTTAGGGGGGTTCTGAACATTCGATTGCGTATAAAAACAATAGGCTTCCAGTATTCATGGATTGTAATTTTTGTGCCAAATTTCATTCGAATCGCTCCAATCGTTCGTGAGATATCGTCTCCACAGACTCACTGACGCACACACACACACACACACACGCACACACACAGACATCCCTTCAAAAGAGTTCGATTCGTGATCAGGGATGCTTGAAACGTGCTCTCCCGTCGAAAACTCGAATTCGAATTTTCGACCCCGTCACAATACTTTCCTTATACATTATGTATATAAGGAAAGTAAAAAATCCTATTAAAGCCGTCCTATTGTGAATAAAAGAATCATTCACTCACTTAAATATCACTCTCAGAGCTTGAGAATGCACAGTGCAAAAACGTTCTTCTTATTATTTCTCCATTTTATGTAATCACATGATCTTCTCATTTTTAAAATTATATTGCGCAAGCTAGTTTGAAATGATTTTTATTGTTTTCTAAATCATGCTCAAGTGGACAGGTTAGGAGAAGAGGATTCCTCTCCGGCAACCATAAGGTTTATGCTGATATTAGTAGAACCTCGTATTCCTATATCCTGCCCGGTAAAGCTGCATCATCAGTTGCGTTGGTGAAAGAATCATTCACCGGGTAGGGTCTGAAAACACACATCAAGTTAAAACCCCAGTTGTCAACGGTTTTCGGTTCGGGCAATAGTTTGGTCATCCTATTCCGCCACCTGGAAAAGATTGATTTTTAATACGGAGAATTCGCCCAGAAGGATAGGAATCCACCACCACACCACTTAGGAGAGGTCCCTTAAGAGAGATGAGACAGTCCACTTAGGAGAAGATCCCTTGGAGAGGTGGGTCAATGGCTACAGAAGCAAAGCTTGTCCTCTTTGGGAAAGGTGATCCTCACCAAGAGGGTATCATAGTATATGGGCAGTTATAAATTAATGAAACTTAAGTACATATTTCAAAACATTTGGATAGATGTTGCTAATAAAAATATTTCTTTTCAATGAAAGAAGTCCTGACTTTCTCATTCTCTCTATGATATTTATGAAGATATTTTTAATGAAGTTTAATTTTATTGTATATTTGGATAAAAAAAAACCCAGTAAAGAATTTTTATGTCTTAGGAAAAGCTTAAACCACCCAGTTCCCAAGTGGTGAAATTTCGACAGTTTTTAAATGAACTATCTATACTAGGGCTCAACCGAAAACTAAGTAGCATCTAATTCTTTCTTTCCAACCTGGACCGTTCGACCTAACCGAAGGTAAGGACCTAAGTACCTGTTTGGACAGCCGGGAAAGTGACTTCCATTTTGGACTGGAATCCAGTCGGGAGATACACAAGGTGAAAAATCTGACCAGTAAAAGCGGTAACTGTATCTGTGTATGAATCTGAAACCTTCCTTGTGTTGGCTAATTTTCTGCTTTTATATCACTACTGTGCAAAATGTTTGAAGCAGTAGTAATTTCATTCTTTAAATTGTGATCTTTCTAATACTGCACCAGGTCCCATCTACAGGCTCATTTGGACAGATTAAGAGAAGATTCCTCCTCGGCAACCTTAAGGCTTATGCTGATAATGTAATCTCCCGTCCAGCAAAGCCGCATCCTGCGTTGCATTATTGAAGGAGTCATTCACCGGGCAGGGTCCAAGAAACACACGCCAAGTTACGCACTTAAATTGATTTAATAACAGCTACAGAAATGATGTGAATCAAAATTAGGGATGTACGTTTAAATCTAAGTATTCCTTCGAAAGGTCTCCCGGCCTTAATATGGCCTAGATCAAAGCTCTGTAGCAGTCTTGAAACAGATATGCTTAATTTTAGTTCGGTTCGACCCGTATGTTATTATTTAAGGGCAGCAATGTTACAAGCCCGTCTATACCTTTGAAATGTATAAATCGATAATCAATTTCTGGAAATTCCCAACATCGCATGAACTCCGTTACATCAGAGAGAAGATGTTTGAATTATTACACATTTCTTCCCAAAGTAACACATTCCTGTCATCCCAAGTCTGCATGCCCCCTTCATAACCTTCAGCCTTTTCCCAGAGGTTAAATCACGTCCTCCACCCATTTTTAATCAACCAATCACGCTTTCGTAAGCGCGGGTGCCACGGTAATTGATTAGGGTTAAACGCTTCCATAGTCCAGGACAAATAAGCTATTTAGCGGTTCCTTAATGCACCTTTCGACTGATCGTTATTTTGAAATTAATTATACGCCCCGGTATTAATTAAATGCCGCTATTAATGTGAATAGCTTCCTCGTAGATAAGCCGCACGATGTATTCATGGCCTTTTCTCATTTCTATCATCTTTTGAGACATTGTTCCTTTATGTAATGGGTTTTTTTTAGATATAGATTATATTAGTATTCGACGTTATGAGTAATAATGCGAATTTTTTATTCTGCCCGAAAATTGATTTTTAGTGTTAAGAATGTAATTCTGAAAGACCGGATTTTTGCTTCGTGGGGCTGTTAAGGGAAAAACGGAATCATGAAGACATTGTTTATAGATCAGGCATGAGAAATATGTGGAACACTAGTCAGTTCTGGCCAGCGAAGCCATTTATATTGCCTATGTGAATCCTTTGAGAATTTTTGGAAATGTATGTTGTATTAGAATATGTTGATATACGGTATGTTTCACGAAGAATGGCCAAAAATGATGCAAAATCAATGCTTGTAGAAGTAAAGGGAAAAATGGAATAAAAAATAAACAAAAGGAGGAGAATTTAGCTTTAATAGTTTCACCCCCCCCCCCTGCCCTACCGTGCTGAAAACACCGGTTCTCGTTAGATCACCGAAGTCAAGCAACATCGGACGCGGTTAGTACTTGGGAGGGTGACCACCTGGGAACACTGCGTACTGTTGGCAGATTTCGGGCGCGGTAGCCAGGTGGTTTGCGCGCTGGATTTGCACGCTGCCACAACTGCCGCCGTGTTCATGCGGAGTACGATCACGTTAAACATGTGGGTCCGTAAGTCCTTCCGAGAGGTTGATGGTAGGGGAAGGAGGGTATGGTCCCTGTGGATGCCTCCCCCACTGGGTTTCGGTCTAAATTGGGTGGCACTTCCCGGCCGCCCAAGCGGTTACCTTACACCTTTCTGGTAGGTCGGACGGTCTGGGTCTCAACAACAACAACCCCTCCCCCCCACGGAATTGATAATTTCATAAAAATGTAAAATGACATTTTTTACGCCCTCTTCCCTTAATAATAAAATGTCAATCAGTAAAATTTACGTCGGATTTAAACAGAGCGGAAGAAATTTACGAGATACATTTTGATGAACAATTTGCTGATATATCTATAATTGAAATTCTTGACTAATTCCATTCTGTCTGTCTGCCCTGTCTGTCTGTCTGTCTGTCTGTCTGACTGTCTGTCTGTCCGATAGCACGATAACTGCCGTAAAAATGACTTAATCAAAATGAAATTTCAGTATGTTGTTCAGACGGTCTGTAGGACCTATGGGAATATAAATGAATAATATCACCCAATTAGTTTTGGATTGAACCATGGTTGAGAAAATGAAATACATTGAGCCCTATGGGACCTAATTTTTCAAACATTTTTTAAGGGGATTTAAAATTCACAAATTGCTTTGAAAATTTTAGGTAATAGTCAAATTGTTCCATAAAATATATAAAAAAAAAAATTCAGCGAAATATATTCAGTAGTTTTTTAAATAAAAATTAAAATAATAATTACACATCTTATATGAAACGATCACGTGACCATGATATGAAACGATCACATGACCCACTTCAAAATGATATATGGCATCCATCTTGTTTCAAAATCCTGATTTTTTAAAGTTCTTTTTAATTCATATTGAGTGTTGTATCCGTCCTAAAACTACTTTATTTTTGCTTAAATTCTGTGCATCTACATACTAAAACAACACAATGACAATATATTTGAGTTTAAATTCTCATTCAAATTTGATTATTTCTACAACTAAGCCTATTTCTCACCTATGTAAAATGTAAACAGCAAAATATGTAGAATGAGTTGTATTAGAATTACTGTATTTCTTTAACACAAAATAATTCAGTCCATGGAGTCTGCATGGCTGATATGAATGAAATATTAATTGATTTTATAAACAGAAGGACGATTTTTTTCGATGAAGTTTTAAGCATAGAGTTTATGAATTATAGCTCCATGGTCTTAATTTTTAAATAAAATAAATTATTATAGTATTGTGATGAATGAAATGAATGGGAGAAAGTTATGAATGAAATCCTGCTTTTATAGAGAGATCCAGGCGTGTTATTTTTTCTATGACGTCATTTGAATTTATTTCAGTTGTTTTCGATGAAGTTTTCAAATATAATAAATTAGCGTAGTATTATGATAGTTTTAAAAATATTACCGTGGAATGTATTGCATTTTAGAGATATTTAAACCAGGCAAGTTATATTTCAATGCCGTCATTTGAATGAAGTTCATTTTTTTCATTGATTTATTATATTTGAAAACTTAAACCTTCAATGTAGTATTGTGATAAGTTTTAAAATATTACCGAGGAATGTATTGCATTTTCGACTTTTTAAAATAAAATTGCATTGAAGTTGGAAAGTGTTTCATAATCAATGCTTTAAGCATGATTGATCTTTCTTGTTTTTGGATGCATTTATTTCATTTTCTTGAGAACTGATCATGTTAGCGTACTAAAGCTTGTGCCATTCATTTAGTAATGACGCATTACGTATAAAAGGATTTAACATTAAGTTTAACCGTATTGAAGTTCCTTATTTTTTAACATTTTTTTCAAAAAATAATTTAAAAATTGAGGGAGTCTTTAGAACATTCGATTGCGTTTGAAATCAATAGAGTTCCAGTATTTACTGATAGTAGTAATTGTACCAAATTATTTTCACATTGCACATTCAGACACCCACACTAACATGTTTACACATAACACACAGACTAACATGTTTACACATAACACACTCACTAACATGCATACACATAACAGACACACTAACATGCATACACATAACGTATACACTAACATGCATGCACATAACGCATACACTAACATGTCTAGCCATTACCCACTCCTTACATAACGCAAACACTAGCATGCATACACATTACACACACCAACATGTATAGATATAACACACACACTAACATGCATACATATAACACACACACTAACATGCATACACATAACACAGACTAACATGCATACACATAACACAGACTGACATGCATACACACAACACAGACTGACATGCATACGCATAACACAGATTAACATACATGTACATAACACACACACACACACAGCCATTACCTCAAAATTGTTCGATTCTAGTTCAGGGATGCTTGAAACGTGTTTTTCCGCAAAAACTCGAATTTGAATTTTAGATCCTGTCACAATACTTTCGCTATACATTCTAAGTAGGGAAAATGAAGATAAACTGTATTTTCTTTCTAACAACCAGCGGTAAGAACGATTGAGAATAGAAATCACTAAATTTACCCCGTGATATCGAACTTTTATGAGGTATTATTGCTATTATAAACTATTTTTGCAACTCCTCAACCGGCTATCAGTCAACCTAACTCTAAAATCTAGTATTTTTACTTTTGCAAATCTGCAATCAGCACTGTTATTAATTAGTATTTTAGACTTCCAATCAGCATTGGTTCTGCTATTATAGGCCTTCAACTGGCTTTTAGTCAATTAATGTACACACTAATATATGCACATAACAACGGTGTCAGTCAATCCAACGCTTTCAGTCTGGCATTGTTATTTCACGAAGGAGCGGATCGGGACGTTGTGATATGGGCCTATTACTGATGATAAAATCATGAATAAAAATTTATTTTTTCTTTTGGTTTTGGGCAAGTAATATCTAAAGTGTGAGTTTCCAATCTATTTTCTCATACTCATACATTCGTATTCAATATTGTTCATCTGTATTCGTCTAAAAATATCTGCATAAAAAAAAACTATAAGTTCTTCCGGATAAATCTTGATTTTAATTTTTACCAAATTTTTTTTCCCGAGGCATTGAGGGAATAACCCTAGTATGGTCTTCTCCAAAAATTTATTGGCTTGTAGCAATTATCGATTGAAATTATCGTTCAAAATTATATTCGATTCGTTCGAGATATATGGTACCTACACATCCAGAAAAATACACATGTAATATTGTAGGGCATGGTAGCCCAGTGGATAGCGCGCGGGAATTGAACTCGGTAGGCCTGGGTTTGATTCTCGCCACTGCCAAAACTGCCGCCGTGTTCAGGCGGAGTACGATCACGTTAAACATGTGGGTCTGTAAGTCCTTCCGAGAGGTTGGCAGTAGGGGAAGGCGGTTACGGTCCCTGTGGATGCCTCCCCCCACTGAGTTCCGGTCTAAATTGGGTGGCACATCCCGGCCGTCCAAACAGTTACCCTATACTTTCTTGTAGGTCGGACGGTCTGGGTCTCAACAACAACAACATGCAATATTGAGAAAAAGAGTTTTTTTTTTTCAGCGATTCCCAAAAAGCGCAGTTCAATTAAAATCAGAGTTGAATATTTTGGAGCCACCACAAAACTTTTCCTTTACATACACATATGCAAAATTATAATTTTAGCAGTCTCCTCAACTGATTAAATAAAACTGACCCCCCCCTCCCCTGCGAATATTTTAATATTTATTCATATTTATATAATATAACAATACATCCTTGCGAAGATTGATAACTTATATTTTATCGACATTTTCTCATCAAAAATTCCATTTTTATCACGTATCAAGGCATATCACTTCCAGATCCCGTAATGAAGTCATTTGTTGGTTGCCACCGCACAGCCCCCTACTATTTCTCCCCTCTTGAAATATGCCTCACGCGAACCACCCCCTCATGCGATTCAATTTCCAGCTTGCGTGTTTACTGGGCCTATTTTTCAAGAGTCTTCTGATGATGACTGTTTTAGGCTCGAATATATTGCCCCCCAAACAGCAGGAGAGGATGGATCACTGTAGACGGCAATAATGAAGTTCGATAAGAGATGCAAAAGATTAAAATGAAACAGGCGATGTTGAGGGACAATGAAATAGACAATGTTGGTGGTCAATGAAATAGACGATGTTTAAAATATTCAATACCGGGTAAAAAGTCAAAGGTGCAATGAATCCCGGATTTTACCGCGGATTCAAATATAACGTGGATGTACGCATTGTTTCCGTATATTTTTTTCATCGGCCAGCCTTACTACTTTCCCTACAATACATGGTAATGTGTAGGAAAAGTATTGGATTAGTGTTGAAAATCGCAACTCGAGTTCTTGACGGATCTACATATTTCGAGCACTCTAGAACTCACCCCCCAAAACGCTATTTTTAGCGTGACGTTTGTTTGTGTATATGTTTGGTATCTATGTGTATGTCTGTTGTGGTTTGGCCTGGTGCTGATTATTTTTTGGTACGATTCGAAAACCCTAACAGCATTTTTTTTCACAGTGACGTAAGATTTACGACGTCCCAAAATCACAGTGTGACGTAAGGTTTACGTCACACTGTGACTTTGGGACGTCGCAGTATGTCTCGGCTATGTCATATTGAGGTCAGAGAGAAGCCATTTTGGTCATTTTCATGGTCGTTTGTGACATCGCATATTAACTTGTTTGTGACGTCACATTGTAATTGCCATTGTAATGTCGTCACATTGTTAAGTGTTAATTAAATTGTGGAAACGTCACGGAATATAGTCACAATGAAGTTACAAAGTTACTAAGAAGTAACGTCGCATAGAAGTCACAAATATGATGTCACATTGTGACCCAGGTGTCACATGACTACAACGTCACTGTCACACATGTGACGATCTTTGCTGTGAGGGAATGAAGCCTGCCGGTTTTTGCGAAATGGCCCGCAAAATTAGTATGTATCCACTCTAATTGAAAGACTAATTGACCAAATTTCACAAAATGTGGTAGATAAGTCATTTGTGGGTTACCCTGATGATTAGATTTTGGCATTTCTCGGAAAAAAGAACCTGCCTTTCACTTGCGAAATGGTTCGCAAATATCGTCAAAATCTAACGTAAAAGACTGCATATGCTCAAACGTATGAATTAAATGTTTATTTTACACGCAATTTTTGACAACAGGAGGAATAAAATCAACCCTAGTAATAACTGCTTTCGGGATATTTTATTTTTTCGCATAGTTGCCATTCTGCCTTTGAAAATACGTCCATTCGCTAAATGAAAACGAAAATTTTAATTATTTTATTCAGTATAATTTCAAATAATTACCCATGCTATTTTGTGCAGTTAAACTCAATTTATTGAATTATGAAAGAGTGAAAGAGAAATTAAATTTGTGTCTGTAGGGAAAGTCATTTGCTGCCCACATCAGATTTTGTCTGTTTGTTTTTCACTTTCTGTCTCTGTTTTGTATGTATTCTGGAAATGGTTCGGAAGTTAAATCTAACGATGTTCTTACAACAGAAGAAGCTCTGAAGGGTATTAATGTTCTTCTGCGGTGGTTTGAAGGGCAGAATAACACCTCATCACTAAGATTGCTACAATTATTTCAAAAATATTTTCAGCAAAGACTACAAATTTAGTAAAATGTCATTATTTTTAAAACACCATTAATGTCGCACATGAAGTTACAAAGAATACCAGAGCGCTTTCAGACGCCATAACGGCCTTCATCAGTGGAAGTGTTGAAGTGTATTGCCAGTGCCACGTCAACAATGAGTAGCCTGTTAAGCAGCCCGTTCTTCACATGATGCAATGACTACTTTTCTTTCATAGTGAATGATATAACCATGGAACTTTAAGTAACGAATGGCATCAGATACTGAAAGTGAAACCATGATGTTATTTTATTTTTAATCATTTTATAAATGTTTATTTCAGATACCACTATGGTGAGCAGATTTTTAGAGCAAGATTTTGGGACAAAACAACGTGATGTTCCTAAATTGAGGAGTTATTTGGAAACACAAATTATAGGACAAATTAGGGACATTAATGATAGCAGTAAACACTTATTTTCATCTACCATAATATACATTTTATAAAAATTACTTAATATATACATTGAAACAGGCAACATTATGTATTTTTTAAATTTGGAAAAACAGAAGTTATCAAGGCATACATTTAATTGACAAATATAATTTTACATGCGCCATCGTCAGTAATAAGTATATTTTCTGAACGTGATTTACAGCTAAACCTTAGTAAAAAATTTCATGTGAGCAACACATGACTTTCCTTATATAATGCAATGGATTTACTACTTTTACAGTAAAAAAAAATAGATTTTTCTTATAGTAGATACTTATATTCTTTCCAAGATATTAAATTTTCGACAATGAGTCGTCATTTTCATTGATTTAGCGTCATTTTTATCCATTTGGCGAGATTTTCGTTAATTTGGCAACATTTCAAAAAGTCGCCAAATTGGCGACATTCCCCCAAATTCGTCGCCAAAATCTCGCCAACGTTATGGACGGAGAAATAAGTTATTCTTATAGCATATAAATGACTATTGGCGTTCAAGTACAAAAGTATTATTCAAAATATCTTTTCTCATGAATGGAACGAGCTAGATCCACGAGAATGATGTCACTAAATTTATCGCTTGATATTACATATGTAAAGTGAACATGTTTCTCAACAGTTAATATTTTTTTTAATTTATGGGATTTCTTGATAAATTTATTTGAAAAATGCGCAATATCTCAAGAACGGTTCATGTTAGCGTTCTAAAGTTTATGTCAATCATTTTCTAAGGAAAAATTACATAAGAAATGTCTATTTGCGTAACTTTATTAAGGGTTTTGATTTCTTGATGATTTTTTCAAAATTTCACTCGAAAATTTCGGAAGGTTCTGGAAATTCGATTACGTTTAAAAACAATAGGTTTCCAGTATTCACGAATTGTGATTTTTGTACCAAATTTAATTCAAATCGCTCCATTCGTTCGTGAGATATCGTCTCCAAAGTCTCACTGACACACATACTTTCACACACACACAGACATCACCTCAAAAATGTTTGATTCGTGATCAGGGATGCTTGAAACGTGCTCTCCCGTCGAAAATTCGAATTCGAATTTTCGACTCCGTCACAACATTTTCCTTATACATTATGTATATAAGGAAAGTAATAAGACTGAACGAGGGACAATGTGATATGATCTAAATCAGAGAACAAATTCAGAGTATATATGTACTAACATAAACCAACAATGTGACTATAACTACAATGAACCAAAAATGTGACTCTAGCTGTAATGAACAACAATAACATAACATTATCAAATGACAAACTAAACTTTTAATTGCAATCAAGATTTCGATGCAACAAATTTTGAATTTTAAGAATAAAAAGAAACGATTGTGCATATTATGAATGAAAAATATGATTTCTTGATATGCAATATATACATATCCTTTGCAACAAAAAACGAACATAAACGGTAAATGAATATTTTTGACCTTGTCCAAACTAATGCAAATTCTGTGTTACTGCAGTTTTAAAGTAGCTAATAGCTTTTACAGTTTATCCTTTTCAGAAGCATGAATAAGTTGAAGCTGAATTTGGGGACATTTTGTTTACCCCAACAGTTTCATATTTCTTGAAAATAAGAGGTGAAATTCGGGGACTGTCCTCATGATTCGGGGACGTCTGGTCAGCTTGGATACCACGCAACTTGGCGTGCCATGCTCATTTCGTTAACATGTTCAACATTTAAAACATTGCAAGTTTCTTCCAACAAAAGTAGGAAAAATTATTATGTGCTTTTTGTTTATTACTTATAGGGAAAAATACCTGCGGGTTTCACTAGTAGCATTGACAATCTTTTCTCACCAGTGGCATTAATTAATAATCTTACTACTCGGACTAATTTTTTAATAACACAAATCTGTAGATGTAAATGGAAAGAGTTGAAACTTCATTTTTGGAAAATGCAAAAATAATTTGAGACAATAATTCAGGAGGCGCTGGGGTCAGATGTGTCACTACATTGTATGCATTTTTATGGCGAAAAGCTTGCATTTAATTAAATAATATGTATTTTAATTGTTAATTTTGCAGAAATAAATAATTAGTGCACTGCAATTTTAAACTCAAAATGATAAAAATATCCCTGCGTATTCAAAATTACTTAATCCTTCATTTTTTTTACCTCCTTATATTCTGTAACCAGTTCTACAATTAATAAAAAATACCTATTATTTCTAATCATAATTGGGAAAATTTAATTTAAAAAGAATTAAATACACATATACTAAACACTAATCTTTCTTGTTGTGTCAAATGAAAACAGATGGGCTTTATTAACAATAGCGTCACCTAGATATAATTTTCAAAGTATTATGTTATTTTTTAGCGTTTCATCTACAATAGTTTTATCTCCTCGAATTATCTCTAATTCCATGCATCAACCATTTACAGTGTTATGCTCCATGGACGGTATTTCCTTATTCATTGACGTCATTACTCCTTCGCGCATGCGCAAGATTATGAATATCAATGAGATGTAAGCCCCACTTCAATCTAAATCTTCACGACTGCGGACAACTTCATATTTCACACCGGAAACTAGGGGGGCGTATCTGAACAGGAAGCAGACCCTTAAATCACACCCCTACCACCCATTGTTGCACCCCAGAAGATACACCTCGAATACAAAGTCCCCCCAAAATTTTGTGCTTCTGGATAGAGATTTCAGTCAGAAACTGATCTTACCCTGTAATCTTGTCTTATTATATGCTAATGTGGAAGCTCCTCAATTGAGCCGTAGCATTGTGGCCAGACCGTGATTTATAGTTTTCTGTGGAAGTGCGTTTAATTTTCGATATCCGCGTAAAGGTTTTTGTTGCGCTACCGTATGTGGAATTGGGGTTAAGTAATTCACGGGCTGATATGGCGGTGGAAGTTGGGTGGAGTGGTTCGATATCTGTGATGGGAAATCTCTTAAGAGATTAAGAGTATTTATTACTAAGAGTGGGGATGCATAGGATGTTATTTTTCAGTTTTTCTTCGGAAAAAGTGTATTTCACGCTCTAGTTCTCCCAGATATTAGGTTATGGCGAAATTCAGAAAATAGGAAAGCGAATAAAAGCTTGAATATTTTTTTATAATATTTCGCTCAAACTGCTGTTAAAAATGCATGTGCATAAAAATATTTGTTATTATAATAATAGCTTAAAGTAAAAGTGTAACTAGTTTCAGAAGTAAAAAATCTGAAGTAGGCAACACATGACTTTCCTTATATAATGTAATGAATTTACTACTTTTACAGTAAAAAAATGGGTTTTTCTTATAGTAGATACTAATATTCTTTCCAAGATATTGAATTTTCGACAATTAGTCGTCATTTTCATTGATTTAGCGTCATTTTTATCCATTTGGCGAGATTTTCGTTAATTTGGCAATATTTCAAAAAGTTGCCAAGTTGGCGACATTCCGCCAAATTCGTCGCTAAAATTTCGGCAAGCGTTATGGACGAAGAAATAAGTTATTCTTACAGCAGATAAATGACTATTGGCGTTCAAATACAAACGTATTACTCAAAGTATCTTTTTTCATGAATGGAACGAGCTAGATCCACGAGAATGATGTCACCCAAATTATCGTATGGTATTACATCTGAAAAGTGAACATGTTTCTCAATAAGAAATATTTTTTTATTATTTTATATGACTTTTTGATAATTTTTTTGAAAAATGTGTAATATCTCGAGAACGGTTCATGTTAGCGTTCTAAAATTTATGTCAATCGTTTTCAAATGAAAAATTACATAAGAAATGTCTATTTGCGTAACTTTATTAGTGGTTTTGATTTTTTGACGATTTTTTCAAAATTTCATTCGAAAATTTAGGGGAGGTTCTGAACATTCGATTGCGTATAAAAACAATAGCCTTCCAGTATTTACGAATTGTGAATTTTGTACCAAATTTGGTTCGAATCAGTCCATTCGTTCGTCAGTTATCGTTTTCACCGACTCACTGACACACACACAGACACCACTTCAAAAATGTTTGATTCGTGATCAGTCATGCTTGAAACGTGCTCTCCCGTCGAAACTCGAATTCGAATTTTCGATCCCGTCACAATACTTTCCTTATACATTATGTATATAAGGAAAGTAAAAAAAGTTTTCTTCAAGATAAGAAATACACGGCAAACAGTACCAACTATGATATTCAGTTGAGACGAGTCATCAGTGACAGTCATCTATTTAGACATGCTCAAGTCTATATGTCAATGATACTTAAATCAACAACAGCAGTTGTCAACTCAGGCTTATAAGTCATTATTGGCAGTCATCTATTCAGACTTGCTCAAGTCCATATATGAATCAGCAATAGCAGTTGACAATTCAGACTTATTGTCAAGTCATTAATAGCAGTCATTGATTCAGACTTGCTCAAGTCTATATGTCAATAATGCTTACATCAACAATAGCAATTATCAATTAAGACTTGTTGACAAGTCATTAGTGACAGTCATCGAATATGCAATTTGAAATATAAGTAAGTAAACATTAATAACAATAATAAAATGGTTTGTGAACTTTACGAGCAAAATTGTCTGTCATTGGGACAAAAGCATTAACGTACTTATAATATTATTCCTCTAAGTAATAATGTCCTCTGCATTAAAACTTTCTTAACGTTTCCCATATACAACTACAATGTGTGGAATTTCCAAAATATTAGAATTAAAATGAATTATAAGGAAAAAGCAAGTTTATGAATCCTATACAACAGTGGCGCTCGGAAAAGCAGAAGATAAATTTCAATCACATTCGAAATTGAAAGACATTGGTAGTATATAAGCAGATTCAATTCAAAACAATAATATATGAATCTTATTATCCAAAATTTATATTATGGATCGAAGGGATAGCAGGGTGTAAATAGATGAATTAGTTTCGAAAATTTTACATAATATAAATTTTATATAATGATAAGATTTATATATCATTGTTTTGAATTGAATCTGCTTACACCAACAATTTCGTTCAATTTCATGTGTGATTGAAATTTATTTTCTACTTTTCGTGCTTCACTGCAGTCTGTGTAGAGGAGGAGATTGAAAAACTTGCTTTTTTTTTCTTATAATTTTTCTTTTTGCTTTTCAGTTTTCATGTTTTGACATAATCTATGTTCCAATCTACGTAGTCTGAATGGACTTACTTAATGGAATCAGGAGAAGTTCCATTTAAAGTCAACATTTAAATGAAATGCATCAAAAGCTCAAAAACATAGTCATGCCGTACGTAAAAGACGTAACGACGCAGCATAATGAAGTGGAAATGTTCCGCTAGAAGAAAGAACTGTGTGCCGAGTTTTAGCTCTCTGCATGCTCTGAAAGCCAAGAACGATCTCTTTAAAAATGACGCACGTAAATGACGTAACGTAATAAAGTGAAAATTTTAAGGAGGACTCGTTAGAATTAGAAAAAAAAAACCATTTCATCTGAAGACACTAAACCGTAATTCGCAAAGAAAATGTATGAAGACAAAAATGTAGTCATGACGTACGTAAATTACGGTAGGGAATTATCCACCTGATTCGGTTCGAACATCGTTGGAAAGAACACTCTTCTGTCTTTCCGATGGTGTCAAGATGGAAACTTTGTCATAATATTTTTGGTCACTAAGGTCGAGCTAAATCGTGCCAACACATAAAATAACAAAGCTACTAAGTTTTATTTCATAAAAATATCGCCAATTGGCCGTACGACTCTTGAATTTCTAGCCACAGCCAACACACACACATAAACACATACCTACATCTTCCTTTATTATGTAAGGTATTACTTATAATATTAAAAATTATGAATATTTTACGAATAATACGAAAAGAAAAATTGCTGAAAATGACCGCTCCCGACTTTTCGCACATGAATGAGAGCAGAAGGCGAAATCATGAATGAATGCGTAAAATCAGGAATCTCATTCATAAAGATTTATAGGTAGTAAAGAGCTACATTGTTTCCTGAATGAAAAAGAAAGGCTGCACGTGAGAGTAGATCACGAATCTGAAGTGGTCACGCATATCGTGCTCTGATTGAAACAAGGGTTAAGTTCATATTTTTTTTTGTCTGTTGGCGAGAAAAATGAAAATGGAAGCCATTAATCTAGTTCGTGACATAAAACGGAGATAAACTTTGATCTGAAGTGACAAAGGTTAGATTTCTTATTTAATTTTCATTTCCGGTCGAAAGGTGTGAAATGAATGAAGAGAGATTTAGCGTGAGAGATATAGACGCCACTAGACGTGCTCATACATTAATATACTACAATAGAAGATCCTTACTTGTGATCAGCAAACTCAATGAATGGGGAGGGGGCACGAGATTATTTGAATAAAATGCTGTAAATTTCAAAAATAACTCTTATCTGATCTGGGAATCAAATTACTCCGGTTGGTGAGATGACACCTTATCTATCCGTTGAACTATTAAGACGCTTATTTATCCTCCCACGTCATCAAAGCTATTTTATATGGCAGAGAATCCTGAACGCTTAACAAATTGGAAGAAAACAAACACATTTATGATAAAAATCCTCTAAAAGATCTTTGGATTAGTGTGTGAAAATGGAGTAGGGAGCATGACGTATACGTATCCACCATGAGCTGCGCAAACTCCCCCGTCCATCTACATTCATTAGAAGATATATATGCTTCTGACAAATCAATTTTGTTAAAATATTTTCCTCCCGCTTATTGTGCTAAAATATCTTCAATTTTGGGAAAGAGATATTGGCTGATTTTCAATACGGGATTTATTGTAATATTGTAGTCCCCACAAATTCTTACTTTCCAATTAGGTTTCACTACTGGAAGTATAGGTGTAGCCCAGTCACTTTCTGTTACTGGTTCAAAAATATATTCTTTAATCAACCGGTCCAGTTCTTGTTCAATTCATTCTTTTAGTGCGTATGGAACGGATCTAGGTTGAAAAAAATTTGGTTGAGAATTTTCTTGAACTTCAAATCGACACGTGAAATTTTGTAGGTATCTGTTTCCTGACGTAAATACAGCCAAATGCTTTTTGAACGGCGCATTAAGCTTTTCCGTATACGTGTACTACTACTGTTTACGCATTTGATTTCAGGCCAATCTATCTGAAAATGCTGAAACCAATCTCCTCCGAACACGGCAACAACGTTCTCCCGAACTAAAAAAATGCATTAAGTTGGTTGTTATACTGGGACGAAATTGAACTTGACCAACGGGTACGATCACGGATCGATCAAAATTGCGTAAAAGTAAATTAGTTTGCTGTATGCTTTTATGAGGACATATAGCTTGTTGTTGTTAAGACCCAGACCGTCCGACCTACCAGAAAGGTGCAAAGTAACTGTTTGGACGGCCGGGAAGAGCCACCCAATTTAGACCGGGACCCAGTAGGGGAGGCATCCACAGGGACCGTACCCTCCTTCCCCTACCACCAACCCCTCGGAAGGACTTGCGGACCCACATGTTTAACGTGATCGTACTCCGCATGAACACGGCGGCAGTTGTGGCAGCGTGCAAATCCATCGCGCAAACCACCGGGCTACCGCGCCCGAAATGTGCCAACAGCACGCGGTGTTCCCAGGAGGTCACCCACCCAAGTATTAACCGCGCCCGATGCTGCTTGACTTCGGTGATCTAACGAGAACCGGTGTTTTCAGCACGGTATGGCCGTTGGCTGAGGACATATAGTTTGTTAAATTCCTGAATATTCATACAGGACACGGTAGCACCTGTGTCTAACAAACATTTCCGATTTTTAACACTTTATAACATAGTTGAAAAGTTCTTATGACTTTGTTTATTTATTTATTTATTCATTCATTCTGTCTGTCTGTCCGTCCGTCCGTTCGCGCTATATCTGCCGTAAAAATGACTTTATCAAAAAGAAATTTAAGTATGTTGTTGAGACGGTCTATGGAATCTATGGGGATATAAATGAATAATATCACCCAATTAGTTTTGGAATGAATCCGGGTTGAAAAAATGAAATGCATTGAACCCTATAGGACTTAATTTTTCAAACATTTTTTAAGCGAATCTAAAATTCACAAATTGCTTCGAAAGTTTAAGAAAATATTCAAATTATCCCATAAAAACATAAAAAAAATTTCAGCAAAATATATTTGGTAGTTTTTAAATAAAAATTAAAATAATAATTACACCCATATCTTGTGAAGAGATCACGTGATCCACTTCAAAATAAAATGTGGCATTCATCTTGTGTCAAAATCGTGATTTTTAAAGTTCTTTTCAATTTATATTTAGTGTTTTATCTGCCCTAAAACCGCTTTATTTTTGCTTAATTTCTGAAAATCTATATTCTGAAACAACGCAATTACAATATTTTGAGTTTAAATGATCATCAAAATTTCATTATTTCTATCACTTATGGCGAATGTAAACACATCAAGCTGTAAGGTGAGTTGTATAAGAATATGCTTAATTTTTTTAACGTAAAATTATTTAGCTCTGGAGTCTGCAGGTCTGCAGTATAGTTGATATGAATGAAACATTCAGTGATTTTACATGGAGAACCAGACGGTTCTATAGCAGACTTCTTCGATGAAGTTTTAAGCATAGAGTTAAATTACTTTTACCTCCATGGTTTTAAGTTTTTAAGTAAAATAAATTATCGTTGTATTGTGATGAATGAAAGGAATAGAATAAAAATGTATGAATGAAATACTCACTGCTTTTTCATAGAGGACCAGGAGATTTATATTTCAATGACGTTATTTGAATAAAGTTCATTTTTCCAGATGAAGTTTTAAGTTTTCAATTATAAATTATTGTAGTATTGTGATAATTTTGAAAATATTACAGCTGAATGTATCGCATTTTAGAATTGTTTAAATAAAATTGTATTGCATTTGGAAAGTATTTCATAATCAATGCTTTATGCATGATTGATCTTTCTACTTAATCTTTACATTTAGTAATAATTTCTTCTTCTTTCGAGTTGTTATTTTATTCATTTCTTTTATTTCAGACCATACAATTTTTACAATTTCTTTTCTTTTGGAGCGGCATGCTTGTGCTAAATGACCTTTTTTATAGCAGATTTTGCAAATATAATTTGGTTATTTGCATTTGTGTGGATAATAATTCGATTCTGATCCAAGCATCCGTGGCAATGTCGCCCAAGTTTCTCAACTGAATCGGTTTCTTGCTTGGATTTTTGCACTTTTCGTACTGCGGCAGAACTAGCACCATCTGATTTACATATTTACTGAAAATGTTCGATTATTTCATGCACGTCCCGGTTCGCTGCTTCTAATCCTAAAGCAGTGGATTTCGTTAACTCAAAAGTCAGATTTTGGATAATGAGTAGTTTTTTTTTTTGGATGGTCTCATCTTTAAGACCCATCACCAGTTTACCTCTTAAAATAACAGATAAGTTAATACCGAAATTACAGTTATAGAAAAAATTTGTAATTCTGAGATATATTTTGAAATGGACTCACCTTCTAACTGAATACGTTTGTAGAATTTGTAGTGTTCCGTCATTTCAAGTGGATTTCCGGTAATTAAATGGTCGGTGAGCAATTTCCCGATTTCTTCATATTTTAGATCAGACGGTTTCCTCGGTGTTGCAAGATTCTTTAGTATTTTATACGTAGTGGCTCCAACCGAACTTAGCCGCGCTGCCACTTTTAATTATTCTTGAGCTTCTTTCATCCGGAAAGCAGCGTTCATCCTTTCAATGTACGATGGAAATTCTTCATCTGTGGCACAATAATTATTGAACTGCCCCGATCCCATCATCGTCGCTTCTGCTGTGTTCCTGTGCCGAGAAACAAGGGACATCACGTTATACTCAGAACTCCACTACTTTCATTCACGTACCTAGTTACAAGTGCAGCGTAATTATAGCTGCCTCTGACGTCATTTCGGTGGCATACTAGATTTGCGTATGCCACAGATTTAACCAGTCAAACAAGATTAAGTTTTGCATAAAATTGTTCTGTTTAGAGTTTTGTGAGGAACATTGTGTTTAAGGGAATTTCCACCACTCAAACGAGATTGAGTTCGGCGTAAACTTGTTCTAGTATAATAAAGCTTGGTGAAGAACATTGTGTTTAAGTGGGTGTTTAAGTTTCACCATTTAAACAAGATTGAGTTCGCGGTAGAATTATTATAGTTATAGAGTTTTGTGAAGAATGTGTTAAAAGCGGTACTATCCAGTTAAACAAGATTGGGTTCTTGGTAAAATTGTTCTGGCATTAGAGTTTCTTGAAGAACATAGTGTTTAATTGTGTTAAAATGAATTTCATAAGTCAAATAATATTGAGGTCTGAATAAAATAGTTCTGGTATTAGAGTTTCGTGAAGAATATTGATTTTAAGGGGTTTTTTACCAGTCAAACAAAATTGGATTCTGGGTGAAAATGTTCTGGTGATAGAGTTCCGTAAAAAGACATTGCGTTTAAGAGGTTTTTCATTAATCCATCAAGCAAGATTGAGTACTAGTTGAAATTGTTCTGGTGATACAGATTTGTGAAGAACATTGTGTTAATGAGGGTTGCACCCGTGTCAAACAAGATTGGGTTCTGGGTAAAATTTTTCTGGCAATAGAGTTTCTTGCAGAATATTGTGTTTAGGGGGGGGTTTTCACCAGTCAAACAGGATTGAATTCTGGCTAAATTTGTTGGTGGCGAAAATCTTGACATATTATTACACTATTGTTCTTAAAAAAAAAATCTTTGAAACATATATTTCTCAGGGTCATCTATAGAGCTCAGCTGATGACTGAGATTCAGCATAATTTTCTAAATGAGTTAGGGGTTTCAATATTGACTACACACTTCCGGATTTTTTTCCCTTTTTTGTTCAAAAATTTTCATGTTATCTGAAACATCTATTTTTCAACATTAATTACTATATTGCTTGGATGATGATTGATTTGGTTTTAGTATCAAATTCCGAAGAAAAATCGGGGATTCCACTTCCAGTTCAAGAAAATTTCTTAAAACATATATTTCTCCATATTGGATATAGATAGAGTTTAGATGATGACTGATATGCATTCAGCATTAAATTTCATAGAGGTTAAGGAGGTTTACTAAAGATTTGCATTTCCGATTCTAGAAATGTCCCTGTCGTTTCTTTTTTTACTTTCCTTATATACAATAATGTATAAGGAAAGTATTGTGACGGGGTCGAAAATTCGAATTCAAGTTTTCGACGGGAGAGCACGTTTCAAGCATCTCTGATCACGAATCGAACATTTTTGAAGTGACGTCTGTGTGTGTGTCAGTGAGTCAGTGGAGACGATAATTAACGAACGAATGGACTGATTCGAACGAAATTTGGTACAAAAATTACAATCCATAAACACTGGAAGCATATTGTTTTTGTACGAAATTGAATGTTCAGAACTCCCCTAAATTTTCAAGTGAAATTTTGAAAAAATTGTCAAAAAATCAAAACCTCTAATAAAGTTACGCAAATAGACATTTCTTATGTAATTTTGCATTAGAAAACGATTGACATAAATTTTAGAACGCTAACATGAACCGTTCTCGAGATATTGTACATTTTTCAAAAAAATTATCGAAAAGTCATATAAAATAAAATAAAAATATTTTCTATTGAGAAACATGTTCACTTTTCATATGTAATACCATGCGATAAATTTGGTGACATCATTCTCGTGGATCTAGCTCGTTCCATTCATGAAAAAAGATACTTTGAGTAATACTTTTGTATTTGAACGCCAATAGTCATTTATCTGCTGTAAGAATAACTCATTTCCCCGCCCATAACGCTTGGCGAGATTATGGTGACGAATTTGGTGGAATGTCGCCAATTTGGCGACTTTTTTAAATGTTGCTAAATTAACGAAAAACTCGCCAAATGGATAAAAATGGTGACTCATTGACGAAAATTCAATATCTTGGAAAGAATACAAATAACTACTATAAAAATAATCTATTTCTTTTACTGTAAAAGTAGTAAATTCATTGCATTATATAAGGAAAGTCATGTGCTGCCCACATCAGATTTTTCTTTCAAAAATTCGTATGACTACGAAATAAGTACGCAAAGAGAATAAAAGTCCAGTCAAAAAGGAAGTGCACATGCCCATTTGCCTTCATATGAAGGCTTCTTTTTGAATTTCTGATTCTGGCAATATAGTTTCGTGTAGAACATTGTGTTAAAGGGTGTTTTAGCAGTTAAATAATATTGGGTTTTGCGTAAAATTGGTCTAGTGATAGAGTTTCTTGAAGAACATTGTATTTAAGAGGGTTTTCAATTCATGAAAAAAGATAATTGAATTGATATTAACCACTTGAATTAATATTGACCCTCTTAATAGTGACCACTTAAACAAGATATATAACAGCCGTTCTACACCACCGAAGAAGCATTATTAACACAGAAGAGATAAATTCTCACAGAATACGCTTATAGGGCGTTCCCAATTACAGGATCTATCTCTCAGAATTGTTATTTGGCCATTGTAGCCCTGTGCAGCATGAGCTCGATTTAAAAGAAATTTGAAGCCTGGCCAGGTGGTAATAAGGTTGGTCCTTATAGAAGTTCACAAAATTGTCGCACACAGTATATGTTTCCTTGCAGGTATCGAATAATCCGTTGACGAGCGCATAATAAGTGCGAAACTGGTCCATGGATTCTGCTATCTGCAAAGAAAACGCCATCCTAGATAATTGAAAGCTTTTGTAAATTTTTGAAATTGAACTAGATCATTTCTTCACGAACCTTAATTCCTGAGTAATAAATTTAAGCTTATGCTATATCATTAATCCGTCATTATCTGTGTCATTAATCAGGTTTGGGAAATAAAATCCAAGAGGGCTTTACATTTACAGTGCTAAAGGGCATGTAATTATTTTCTTTTTCTTCCGGTCGATAGATGTGAAAGGGATAAACAAATTCTGATGGGAGATACTCTCTTCTCCACTTTCTCATACGCCAAAGCAAGTATATAAACAAGAAAAAAAAATGCTCACCTGGTCACCCTTCACCCTTTGCGGTTTTTCTAGATCATCAATACGTGGTGTAACTTGGACAAGACCATACAGATTTCTTTAAAGCAGGGATTATAGAATCTCCCTGTTAGTTCATAAATAATTCCCACACAGTATGCTTTCAGACGGTTTGAAGTAAAAGTAGCAATATCAGCGATACATAATCTGAGGGGCCAGCACAGGACTTAAGCTACATAAGGCAAATACTTTCACTTCTATCAAGGCACTTCTATCACTTCTTCTATCACTTCTATCACTGCAAAATAATGATATATAAGACATACAACACGCTAGTTTTGGTAATGAATTATTACAGCGTAAATTAAAATTGGGCGTTTTGGGCAACTTCTGACTCAAACAGAATAACTTTTCATGCGCAAAATCTCATGTGCAAAATTTTCATCAAAATGCAATTAATATTTAATGAATACCCCGTGAAATAAATAACTATTGACGAATTCTTTGGAATCAAAATTCGAAACTATTACAAAAAGTAACTTCTTGATGTCTCGTATGAATGAAACGAACTAGACTTATGATAAATGACGTTAAAAGATTTGTTGTATAATATTGCATATGGAAAGGGAACATATTGAATGATATTTATCTTTTATTTTTTTTTCTAATTTTATGTAATTGTTGTGAAAAAAATTATTTGAAAATCGTGCAATAGCGCGGGAAAGGTTCATATAAGTGTTCTAAAAATTTCTGTAACCGTTTTCTATTGAAAAATTATGTCTGAAATGATTATTTATTTATCATTACTGAAGGTCTTGATTTTTTGAAAAATTTAATAGAAAATTGGGGGAGTCTTCCAAGCATTAGATTGCTCTTAAAATCATGATGATTCCAGTATTTATTGATTGTAATAAATGTGCCAAATTGCGTTAGAAACGCTCCATTCGTTTCTGAAATATCGCATCCACAGACGTATGGACACACACACACACACTAACATATATACCATACACTACCATACATACACACACAGACATCACTTCAGAAACGTACGATACGAGTTTAGAGATGCTTGAAGCGTGTTCTTCCGTTGAAAACTTGGATTCGAATTTTCGATCCCGCTACAATATATTTATTTTTACACATTAGACTATATGTATATGGAAGTAAAAGTTGTTGACTTCATTCTCATCTTCTTATTATTGACTTCATTCAATGGCAACATCCAACACAATGTCATCATTAGGTGATGTATCTTCACAAATATTCGCAATTATTTTATACATACGAATAGTATCATTTCCTTTTTACTTTCCTTATATACATAATGTATGAGGAAAGTATTGTGGGGGGGGGGGGGGGGCCGAAAATTCGAATTCGAGTTTTCGACGGGAGAGCATGTTTCAAGCATCCCTGATCACGAATTAAACATATTTGAAGTGATGTCTGTGTATGTGTGTGTGTGTGTGAAAGTGTGTGTGTGTGTGTGTGTGTGTGTGTGTGTGTGTGTGTGTGTGGAGACGATAACTGGCGAACGAATAGACCGATTTGAACGAAATTTGCTACAAAAATCACAATCCGTAAACACTGGAAGTCTATTGTTTTTATACGCAATCCAATGTTCAGAACCCCGCTAAATTTTCGAGTGAAATTTTGAAAAAATTGTCAAAAAATCAAAACCGCTAATAAAGTTACGCAAATAGACATTTCTTATGTAATTTTTCTTTAGAAAACGATTAGCATAAGTTTTAGAACGCTAACATGAACCGTTCTCAAGATATTACACATTTTTCAGAAAAATTATCAAAAAGTCATATAAAATAAAAAAAAATATTTCCTATTGAGAAACATGTTCACTTATCATATGTAATACCATGCGATAAATTTGGTGACATCATTCTCGTGGATTTAGCTCGTTCCATTTATGAAAAAAGATACTTTGAGTAATACTTTTGTATTTGAACGCCAATAGTCATTTATCTGCTTAAGAATAACCTATTTCTACGTCCATAACGCTTGGCGAGATTTTGGCGACGAATTTGGTGGAATATCGCCAACCTGGCGGCTTTTTTAAATGTTGCTAAATTAACGAAAAACTCGCCAAATGGCTAAAAATGACGCTAAATCAATGACGACCCATTGATGATGACTACATGGAAAATGACGACTCATTGACGAAAATTCAATATCTTGGAAAGAATACAAATAACTACTATAAAAATAATCTATTTCTTTTACTGTAAAAGTAGTAAATTCATTGCATTATATAAGGAAAGTCTTGTGCTGCCTACATCAGATTTTTTTTTTTACTGTAAAAGTAGCAAATTCATTGCATTATATAAGGAAAGTCATGTGTTGCCCACATTAGATTTTTTATACTCAGAATAATGTGCATAATATTTTGACAACAGATTTTTTCATTAAACGATGACATAATTATTCTCTAAAATTAGCCGCCCTTTGGGACGCCACAACCGCAAAGGATCGCTGCAAGACCAAAGACATATTTAATCATTTGTAGAATACTACCTAAATATATTTTAAGACCATATTAAACCTGTGACGTAATTATTTCGTTCTGGGCTTTTGGTCTAGTACTAGTCTGCAGCAGCCGAAATCCATATTTACAGAGCTCAACGGCCGAATAAAAGAATAAATAAATTGAATTTGTAGAGATTTTCATATATTGCGCATGTCAGAGTTTTATAACTGCATTTCAAAATGGGCGAATGGGGAATTTCTCATGAGGAATCGTCTTGAAGGGGGTGGTAACAATGGCCGAAAGCGAAGGTGGCGAATTTCTCAAGGGCCCCCTAATCATGGGGGCCAGGTGCCAACCGATCACGCATCTCACGCTCACCACATTACTCGTCCTCGCCGTATTCTCACGCCTGTTTTATAGATGCGGTGATAAATGCCTGGAGATGCCCAAAATCACTGCCACGCTGCAATATCCTCCTACCGATTCCATCAAAAAGGAGAGGTTTGCAATTACGAACGCAACTTCGAAATAGTTCGTTAATACCGCAGATTTATGTATGATTACAAATCCTATACAAATCTAAATGTACTGCATATCAATTCACTCATATGACGGGGATGTATAAAGTGAATAAAGTTATGTATCGGATTATATCCATATCCCAGGCGTCCGCCAACACACACACACACACACACACATATATATATGTATATATAAGTAGAACTAGTTTACAGATATAATCTATCTATTTCTTCAGAAACATACATATTTTGCGTTCATTTTGATTAAATACTTGGACCCGACGAAGAGTTTTTCGAAATGAACAATTCAATTATTTAGGCCTAGCCCTTATCCCCGTATATAGCATTAATGCTTGGAATTTATTTGTTTTTCTATTGTCGATTCCATAACTTTGTTATTTGTTGATTATCTTTAGCTTGATGACTCAGAATTGCATTTTTTCCATTTGCTTGATGATTCGCTATTTAATACTTCTTTTTATTATGTAGGTTTTATTTAAAGTTAGGATTTTTGAGTTCCAACTTCTCTCTATTCTATCATTGTGATTTCAAACTATTATATATATATATATATATATATATATATATATATATATATTTGAAATGTAATAATAAGAATTATGTAAAAATAAAAAAAATAAAAATAAAAATACAATTCAAGTAATATTAACATCTAGTTGTTTGAAAATCCAATGAACGAAAAGTAAGAAGATGTAACACGATAAACCTAACATTTTAAAACACCCATAGAATAAAATATAATACAGCAAATCATCAATCAATTTTATATATATGTAAAGTACCTGCATTACATATATGATTTATATAAAAATACTTTCATCTTAATGTGTAGTTACAAAAATTTTTTTTCACACATCTTTACCACATGTAATTCTTATTCCATTCCTTAACTTATATATAGAACAGGGAAAAATGGGTATTTTATATCAATTTAGTACCTGTTTTATTTATAATATTTACTTATCATGTTCTTTTAAAATATTCAACGGCTTGTCGTATAGAATTTTTGAAGCCACATTTACATTTCAGTCCATCATCCTTTTACTTTTGCTATACAGAACATTTTCTATTAATGATCAATCTCAAATATATATAATACAAGTAAAGTAAAAATTCTTCAATTATATATATATATATATATATATAAGGATATAAACAAGAAGAAAAAATAAGCGAGAACAGGAGTGACCATATGATTTTCATAGAATGGCAGGGCTGGATTTCGACACCCCTTTCCCGCTTAAAGCAGCTTTTGCGACCCGGGCAACGCTCACGGCACCAATGTAACTCAATGGTCAATCTCCCACATGTGCAAAGACAGAAGCACCCGAACGGACACAAAAGCAAAGATGGAACCAAGCAAGGAAGAGATACACCCTACAATCCAACATGAAAACACAACATTTTATAGGGGAAAGTCGCGCATGCGCGAAAAGACTTCATGATGATAGGATCGCAGATATGAATATATATATGATTAAGAATGCTCATTTAGATTCAAACAAAGCACAATTTCTTTCTTGAAAAAGGAATAGTAATAATGTTGTAAAAAATATCTAGGGTAATTTCTTTTCAATGCATCATTTATTATTTTATTACATTCATAAATGCAGTCTTTTTTAAAAGTACTGTAGTTTCTGTTTCTTCTGAAGTATCCGATAATAATATTTCTGAATATATTTTTAGCGAGGTTTGAATTCCAATCAATAATATTATTAATTTTGATATTGTATGAATTTCTCTTGTCGTGTATGGTTGTATAAATTCCATACTGTTGGTGTTTTCTTATTGACAAATCCAGGTCTGTCGATCCATCCTTATTGATCGGGTTTTAATTAAGTCTAATTCTTTTGGGTAGAATGCAAAATCTATGTCAGGGGTGTTTGCATAACCCCCTAATATCACATCGACAACATAACGGAAATAAGGTATTTCCGATAATATATGGGTTCCTCTTTCATATTTGGATAGATAAATATCCGCCAATATTGATGAGCATGCACCACCCATGGGTATGCCCTTGACTTGTTTGTAGTAATGCGTACCGTCATATAGTATGTTTTCATTCAAAACCAACTCAATCAAATCCAAATATCTTCTAAGAGTTATATATGGTTTTAAATTGTATTCCTCATGTAATTCTTTCAAGATCATTTGTAGGTTTGTTAAATCGGTGTTATTAAACAGATCCCGGAAATCGTAGCTTCTGAAGATCAAATCTTTATTGCAAAATTTCAGTCGGTCTATCAATTCCTGTCCGTTTTTTAACAGTATGGAGTTTTGGCCTATAAAATGTTGTGTTTTCATGTTGGATTGTAGGGTGTATCTCTTCCTTGCTTGGTTCCATCTTTGCTTTTGTGTCCGTTCGGGTGCTTCTGTCTTTGCACATGTGGGAGATTGACCATTGAGTTACATTGGTGCCGTGAGCGTTGCCCGGGTCGCAAAAGCTGCTTTAAGCGGGAAAGGGGTGTCGCAATCCACCCCAGCCATTCTATGCAAATCATATGGTCACTCCTGTTCTCGCTTATTTTTTCTTCTTGTTTATATCCTTATATGCCACTTTGGATGCAGAGCTGCTAAGCGCCACATCCTCTGTAAGGTTTCTATTTTCTCCTTTACTTAAATAGGAGTTCCTTTCGTGATATTCTTATTTATATATATATATATATATATATATATATATATATATATATATATATATATATATATATATATAAATATAAATTATTAAATCCAAAGTTAGAATGTATGTAGTAACTCATAATACACTATTCCAAAATTTTCTACAAATACAAAGAAATAAAAGAAATTAAGACAAAAAGAGGAAATAATAAAGCATAATGCAATATATATATATATATATATATATTAAAAAAATGCAATAATAAAAATAATGAATTCAAGTAATCGTGAAATATTAACATCACCATAGAAGCAATACCATGGCCATAATGCCGATAATAGAAAAGAACAGCACCGGCCCAAATTCGAAGATTAATCAGAATTAAATTCATCTTCAGGTCTGAGTATTTAATTCTAATTAACCCAAACAAATGCCTGTTTCAGATTGGGCAATAGTACATTAATATAAATACCCAAACTCAGACTACAGGCACCAAAGATGAAAAACTGAAGATAAGAAAAATTAGGAAATCTATTATTATCATGAGGCAGGAACCCTTCTTCTTTCACCACGTGTAATTGCTCACCCTAATGAGTTCGGCATGCAAATGTGGTTTTAAGAGTTATGGAAATGATTAAACTGTTAGCGACAATAATATTATAGGGCTCATGCAACGTGTATAAAAACTAAACTAACAGGTAAATTTAAAAATAATACGTTCTGAAAATATGTAAAAATACTCGCTAAAACATGTTCTCTAATAAAAATATACAAGTTTAATTAAGAAGACGGTACATAAAAATACATTTTTGTCTTTTCCCTTACAGGATATCAATATTTCAAAGGCGAAAGTTAAATTATGACCAAAAATATAAAAAGAAAGCGCCATCAAAATGCTAAAACAGTCAAAATATCCCTACATAATTTATTGGAAACTTACATTTCAGAAAAAATTGGTTGATATCATGTTTTTCTAAACTATACAGTACAGGGTGTCCCAAAAAGAATGGAACACGTTTTAATTCTTTAGATGTTGGAGATAGTAGGCAATGTAAATGCAAAAATGTTGAAAGTAAGGTATCAGAAAGATACCCGCCCCACCCGAAGGTACACGGGAAATAACGCATCCATCGTCACGACAGTAGCCGAGCACCCGGCGCAGTACCAGACCCAACAACCAGTAGCCGAAGCCACCCAGCAAGGTTCGACCCCCGCCTCCAGCCGAAACACTAAAAGGCACCAAACAAACGCGAAGCAGCCACCCTCCTGCCATCAAAAGAGGGTCATCCTCCACTGGAACCAACACACAGAAACACAACAAACAACAACAAAAGGCAAAAATACCACAAAGTCAACCATACTCGGTTGGCAGAAATAATAATAAACATTCTGAATGTACCTAATAGATGTGTAGAAATAAAGACAACAACAAAAACTTTAATCTATGCATTCCCAAAGGAACAAAACTTGCCATTAATACCATTACATTAAATATACATACAATTCCATAACATACAATTCCAATATTAATACAAACTGATACCGAACTCTGTTTTTATGACAGGTTCCATTCCATCTACAAGAGTACAATCCATTCCTTATATAATAACAATTTTAATTTTCTTGAAATCAACAAAGCAGAGCATTATAACAATACAAAATACCATACATGACTTGCCACACAAGGAATTCAACCAAAAGGCAAAAATACCACAAAGTCAACCACACAACAATTTTTAAAAGAAATCTTAAAATCAACAAAGCAGAGCATTATATAAGATCTTATATACAATATATACAAAATACCATACATGACTTTCCACACAAAGAATTCAACTTAACCATATCTCATTCTTTTATCATTCCAAAAATTCCCTATACAATTCCAGCATTACAATACATCATAATTTACCCACAGGGGTAACCATCTTCCAGGAGGTGAAGACATATTAATAGAAATTATACCAAATTTCCTTCCTTTATCCATCCAACTCTTTGTTGAGCAAATTCTTAACAATACAGCAAATTCCTTCTTTGCTCTTGTGTCCTCTACAAAGGTTAATAATCGTTGCCTGTTTATAATTTAATGGAAAGAACTTTGTTCTTATACCTTCCCAGAGCCTGCACCTATAGATATTGTGTTCTATAGTGCCCTCTTCACTTCCACAAAAGCATAGGTTGCACTTATTGAAAAATCTATATTGGTAAGATCTGAATGCACCATGCGTTGTAAGGATTTGGTTAATGTAGAAGTTTCCATATGCGACTTTGGTAGAGACCTTAGGAATTTGTCTATATAACTGTCTACCTTTTGTGCTGCGATCCCATCTTTCCTGCCACTCCACAAGGCAGCTGTTTTTGGTCATATTTTTAAGTTGGATTTTTGTAATACCAAAAACTTTCTTTTCTGGTAGTTTTAAGGCTTCTTTTGCAAGTTTGTCTGCTTCTTCATTCCCTTGCAGGCCAACGTGTGCTTTAACCCAGTAAATCCTGATACCATAATTGTTGTTAATTAACTTTTCTTTTAATTGATATATCCACTTGTTCCTGATATTAAAGGAACTCAAGGCCATTAATACCGATCTTGAATCAGTGAACACGTTAACATCCCGGATTTCATTTTCTATTATGAAATCTACTGCGTTCCATATCGCATATAATTCAGCGTTGAAAACTGTATTATTGTCATCTATTCTCTCCTGCCATACTTTGAATATATTATCCTTGTTATACATGACAAAGGCACTTCTGACCTTTTCATTTATTTTAGATCCGTCAGTATATATTTTCAATTCATAATCCTTACTTCTTCCTACACTCCACTTTATACTCAGTTCCTCCCAAGGCATATTGTTATTAATGAAAGGTAGTTCCACTTCACTAGGATTCACATGATAACTACCAATACAAATTTCTTGTTTCCAGTGAAGGAGTTTATATAACTTGATCTCGTTTCTTATCCTGATGTCTAGTGGTAAACATCCTGCAAAAACTTGAAGAGAATCGTTAGAGACAGTTCTATAACATTTTGTTATAGATAACAAGGCCATTCTCTGAATTTGATTTAATTTATCGTTTTTCCTTCTGTGGTCCTGATACCAGATTTCTGCCCCATACATAATCATTCTCTCTGTGGCCTTCATATAAATTTCTTTTATAACTTTGGGGTTAAGACCCCAAGTTGCCCTCGATAATCTTGTCAATTTATGGTGAAAGTTGTATTCTTTGTTTCTCACCTCCCTTAAATGGGCCATCCAGGTTAGCTTTTCGTCAATGATTAAGCCCAGGTACTTTAACTCTTTATTGTAACTGATTCTTTGACTTCCAAGTTTAATTCCCGGAATGTGAGTCACCTTCTTCTTATATCCAATCATCGTGAAATGGGTTTTATCCTTATTTAAGATAAGTCCATACTTATCAGTCCACTCCATAATCTTGTTTATGGCATCCGTCCCCAAATTTGCAAACAAATATGATGCTTTTGCTTTTATAAGGATAACAATGTCATC
Organism: Amaurobius ferox; assembly: GCA_951213105.1. Lineage (NCBI taxonomy): Eukaryota > Metazoa > Arthropoda > Arachnida > Araneae > Amaurobiidae > Amaurobius > Amaurobius ferox. The sequence continues at coordinate 26,599,813 of OX578138.1, read as the reverse complement.
AGCAAAAGCCTGAATGGTGATGGCATTATGGCAAAAATTTACATTTAACACTCTATTTGCAATTACAAGCCACAATATAGGAGCTATACTGGATCCTTGTGGGATTCCCATATTATAACTCAAATACACTCCCTTTTCTTCCACTTTAACATATCTCTCGCCTAAAAAGTTTTTAATCAAATTTAAAATCAACTTCGGAGTTCTAAAATCAATCAATTGTTGAATTACATCTCTCCACTTGACCGAATTAAAAGCATTAGAAATATCCATGGAAATCAGACATGTAATCAACTGTTCTGCTCTATTTTCATTTATTTGGTTCATTAATGCCTTAACAGCATCAATTGTACTATGGTTTTTCCTAAAACCATTATTGATTTTCATTCAACTTCCCCTCTAAGTAATAAGTCAATCTTTTGGTCATTAATTTGTCCAAAACCTTTCCCCAAATGGGGAGTAAGCATATTGGACGATATGCTTCTGCTGTATTTAGGTCCTTTCCGTCTTTTGGTATTAAAACTACTCTTGCTTTTTTCCAATGATTAGGAAAAATTCCATTTAAAAGACAAACATTCATAATTTTTAAAAACCAGTTGCTATCAATATAAAACATTTCTTTTATAATATCCATTGTTAGGCCATTAATCCCGGGTGCCTTGTTATCATCAAATTCTTGTATTACTTTACTGATTTCATATAAAGTGAACAATTCTGTACCCACGTCGCTATAATTTTCACTGGGTATTATTTCCATATTAATTGTAGGAAAATGGTATCTTAAGATTTCCTCGATAGAGTCAGCTATATTACTGGTCTGTGATCCATCACTCTTGAAGATACAGTGGTTTACCATATTCTTCTTTAGGTTTTTGATTAACCTATAGTGAGCCCCGAAAGAGTTATTAACAACAACTCTACCAAGATAATTCTTAAAACTTTCAGTTTTAACCTGCATTATCTTCTTTTTATAGATGGAATATTCCATTTTATACTTTATCTTCTTGCTCATCCTATTTTCCTCCTCTGTTTCTCTTTGAAACAACCTCCTCAATGCCCGTACTCTACTTCTCATTATCGTCAGTTCGTTTGTCCACCATGCTGCGTTGACTCTATTGGTCCTCTTCTTTTTAACATTATTGTTACATATCGACACCAAACGTTCTTCTATATCTTCAACATAATTGTTTATGTTGTTTTTATTTATCTCCACTTTTCGTACTTCATCCACTAATTTATAGATTTCTTCCTTTACTCTTAGCCAATTAAGGTCATTAAATCTCCATTTTTTGTGACCTTTACTTTCGTTGACTTCTATACCAATACCAAACTTCATTAGGTTATGATCACTAATTGTGATACAATCCAAGATGGTCCAATTTATTACTTCATCTTGCATGTTTTTAGTCATGCAAAGATCTATCCAACTCGAACCTCTGATGTTAGTTAAAGTAGGGTAACTATTTGGGTTATTTTCTACTTTGATATTCAATCGTTCTATAAACTCTAATAGTTCAATTCCTCTTGAATCATTGGGTCTTAGTAAAAGTAAGGTATAGGAAATATGACTACGTTAATAAAAGAGACCTCCGATTAATTTTCAATAAGTTTTACTTTTTAAATTTTTATACGATCCCCCTAAACAAATTTGGTCAATCAGAAATGTTTTATTTTTATGCAACACGATCATTAAAAAAACCCGCATATCTGTATCTTTATCAACTGAATTATGATAAAGGAAAAACTCTGACTTTTGCCACTTTTCCGTACCATGCGAAAGATTGTTTTATCAGTAAAAATAGGGATCATAAACAAATTGACGATGAAAATTGTTTAGATCAAAAATACGTTAATATGTGTCAAATTTTTTATCACAAATGCATCTAAATAAAGCATTACACAAACAAAGATCATATAAAGCAGTAGTACTCACTACGCGGTTGGGTATCCTATGTATTATCATCTAGTTTTATCTTTTTTTGTGATATGTCACAAATTTACATTTCTAATTTGATATAGGGTCCCCATTCACAATGTTCATTTTTCAATCAAATATAACTCGCTCAATTTTAAAGATACAGATATGCGGTTTTTTAATGATTTTCATGTATTAAAAATAAAAATTTTCTGATTGACTCAATTTTTCTAAGGGGGTCGTATAAAAATTTAAAAAATGTAACTTTTTGAAAATTAATGAGACGACTATTTCATTAACGTAATCTTATTTCCAACCTTATTTTCAACATTTTTGCAATTTACATTGCCCACTTATCTCCAACAGGTAAAGATTTAAAGCGCGTTTCAATCTTTTTGGGACACCCTGTATAGCACATATATATATATAAATACAGCATACTTTCTCTCTCAGCTTTAAATCATCAGCTACGACAGATAACAAAGATATCTGTTTAACCGAAGATCATATATATCTTTTAAAAATTAGTTTTAAATTGCAACATTCTGTTTTCGCTTCCGAATACCTTAAAATTAATATTATAATATTCCTTGTTCTTTTATCTGCAAGCAGCAAAATAGTAAAATGCATATACAGATTGCGTATCACCTAATTATCCTGTCTCTAATAAGAATAGCATCATGAAATTTGGCAATCTTTTCAGCGATATTGCATTAAGTATTCTATTTTCCATAAGTGAAATATTAATTACTTTAATTTACGGATCTGTTCAAAATGTGTTTCGCTTTTTCTGAAAGTTTTGCTGGTGGTGGTTACCATTATGTTCTTCCAATCCCGTCATATCCAGATTGCAGTTTCCAAATCGACAATAAGAGCTCGCCATTTCGTCCCGGTTGTTAAACGATAGGGCGTCGGCTGGAGAGCTCAAAGATTCAGGATTCGATTCCCTGTTGGGGCAGGAAGGTCCTTTACGTTTGAAATCGGCGCCCGAACAAATCAACCTTTAGTTTAGTGCAAATATGTCGGAGGTCTGAAAGTGACCCTTAGTACGACTAGGACTCTGAGATATGGGACGCCGATTTCAAACCGAGAGGATTACAACTACTCCGGAAGATAACCTGGAGGATAAAAAAATAGGATCTTGAGGTTAACCTGAGATAAAAATAGCAGGAGGTGGTCAGTCAGATTGCCAGTTACCCGCCAATCTGACATTAGAGAGTGGAGAATGCAGAGTCGACTTCGACAATAAGAGCTTGCAATTTAGTCCCAGTTGTTGAAAGGTAGAGCGTCGGCTAGCCAGTTCGGGGATCCAGGGTTCAATTCCCGGTTGGGGTAGCAAGGTTCTTTCACAAAGTGCAGAAACAAAAAAGTCCCTAAAGAGGGTTAAGATATGGTCCATTAGTTGTACTCACGCCGAGCATCTGAGCTTTAGTGTCTTTCAATGCTCTATCTGTTACTAACTTATTACGCAATCTATGGTGTTGTTGTTGAGACCCAGACCGTCCGACCTACCAGAAAGGTATAAGGTAACTGTTTGGACGGCCGGGATGTGCCACTCAATTTAGACCGGAACCCAGCGGGGGAGGGATTCACAGGGACCACACCCTCCTTCCCCAACCACCAACCTCTCGGAAGGACTTACGGACCCACATGTTTAACGTGATCGTACTCCGCGTGAACATGGCGGCAGTTTTGGCAGTGGCGGAACCGAAACCGGGCCTACCGAGTGCAACTCCTGCGCTAACCACTGGGCTACCGCGCTCTGCAATCTATGGTGTGCGAGTCTCTATCCGAAAATTACAAACATCAATATTCGATAATATTTGGTTATGTTTGTTTCACAACCATTATCAGAATGAAGGTACACTCTTGCACTCACAATACCCCCAGACACGTGCAGTTTAATTAGTTGGCCAGTTCGAAGATCCAGGGTTCGATTCCCGGTTGGGGCAGCAAGATTCATTACAAACTAAGCAGATTTAATTCCATTTTCGAAAGAATTTTTTAAAAACGTTTTGACTGTAATTATGTCGAGTTGAAAAACCACCATAAAGCTTCTTTAATACATCGTTGTCATAAATGCATAACAGTGAAACATAGTTCAATGTTAAAGTTCTGACTGTTCACGCCAATCTCCCGATCTGATCTTTATCGCCTCATCACCATAATCGCTATAAACTTTACATGCAAATGTCAGCTCTAATCGCCGCCTATTAACTAACTTGGGTACACAATTGTCAACATGTATTCAAATTGCCGTATCCTTGGCACTACCTCGGTTTCGTACCCGGATGTCGAGGTATTTATGTCACGTACAAGTTTTAAATTATTTCAATCGAGAATCTGGCAGCGAGAATGTCGATTAAAAAAAAAAGATCCGAGTCTTAATCGAGACCAATCGGGAGCTCATTTAAATTCTTGGCAAGTTTTGACTGGACGGTGATATAGTCGTTGATGATTAGCGATTAAGATGAGTTTGATACGCGGGAAATAAATCAATGGAAAATTCACAGTATCGGGATAGGATACTGAATTTTATAAGATGTTTTAACAGTGTAGAATAAAGATTTTATCGGTGAGAAAATTTTCATTACAATTTCCGCCACTTTTTTCTTCTTTTATTTAAAAAAAAAATCTTGAATTTTAGGATACTTTGTAAATTTTGTGAAGCTTGTTTTTAAAAAATATATGGATTATGACAGAAGCGTACTATAAAATTTCCATGTGCAAAATATAAAATGTGTGTGGTGAAGTAAATAAATACTAGGATGTATTTTCTCTACCTTTACACCATAGATTCTCTGTTTTCAATCTCGTCAGAAAAAAGTTGTCGATAAGCTGAACAGAGAACACAAAAACTCCTTTTTTTCTTTTTTTATTACCCAGATCACCCAGCTTACACAAAAGTTAAAGAGCAGTTACAAGAGACGGTCGGGAAAAACATAAAACTACGTAAATACATTTATAGACATATATAGACAATATACAAAGACGATATACATATACATAGACAATATCCAAGATGCGTTCAAATTTTGTGAAACAAAAGCTGCCCAAAATAACCCAAAAAATAAATTCACTATCTAAAAACTCCCTTGAAGCAAGGATAAAGTCTTTAAAGAAAAAGAAGCTTTGATTATATTTTAAGCCCTATTCAGGGCCCCTCGTTCAAATTGGAGGCCCTCTATAAACATTTGTCACACCTCTCTCTAAATCTTGTTTTCCTTTTTTGTAAAATTTCATGTTTTCGTCTGCCCCCCAAAAATTATTGGGAGTCAACCCCCCCCCCCCCCCCCCATATACACACACTAGAGTCCACCCCCAACAGTGATGTCCGTCTCCCTTATGGTCGACCCTGTCCTGTTATAGACTTGTTATAATCGATATATTGTGACACTCCTGACAGTTCAGCATTTTGTTTACTGTAAGCTGGCCATAGTAATACTCTGGTTTCAGATGGTTAAATTATTTTATAATAACCACCAGCGAAATCTTATATCGTTGCTTCAAAGAAATTTTGTACTCTGTGGTCATCTCATTATCTACTCTTTGTTACTGAGCGACTAAAAGGAGTAGCAATCGTCCAGAGGTGGTGAGTGGATTATCTTTCTTGTTTATTAGTATATGACGAGATGCTAAGTCAGTCATATAATAGTGTGTATAAAATTGTAAAAGAAAAATTATCACCCATCCACCCACCTGCAGTACTTGCACTCTTAATACCTCCGGACACAAAACGGACAATGCTGCTCTCGTGATTAATATTAATATTATAGAAGCTCCTAGCCAGACATAATCATTGTACCAAGCAAATTATTTTCGACAATTCAAATCCCCTTACAAAACGTACTTTTCACACACACACACACACACATAAAAAACAGTGAAACGCACTGAAATTTGAATCAAGATAGTTGCGTTAATAATTCCCACAGAACGACAGGGATTCTGAAAGAAATTAAACTGAATTTTCTAAGATATGGAATAATCGTCAGTGTCATATTCCAAAGTATTTGTAGATATTGCAAAAGTCTCCAAGTTGGCAATATTGTGATTATGGCAGATGTGTTGCCAGATATGTTACCAAGTGGGAGAGAATATAGATAGAGAGACAGACAGACAGAGATAATTCTTTTTTTTGCATAGTATGTTGGTTTTTCTAAAAATTCTAACACATAATAAGAGTCTAGGGCGCGGTAGCCCAGTGGTTAGCGCGCGGGAGTTGCACTCGGCAGGCCCGGGTTCGATTTCCGCCACTGCCAAAACTGCCGCCGTGTTCACGCGGAGTACGATCACGTTAAACATGTGGATCCGTAAGTCCTTCCGAGAGGTTAGTGGTAGGGAAAGAAAGGTACGGTCCTTGTGGGTGCCTCCCCCACTGGGTTCCGGTCTAAACTGGGTGGCACTTCCCGGCCTTCCAAACAGTTGCCTTACACCTTTCTGGTAGGTCGGACGGTCTGGGTCTCAACAACAACAACAAAATAAGAGTCGTACCAGTGCGATATCTCCACTTTTAACAAGAAAAATAATACCGCAAAGGGGTTTCTTCAACGAGACAGGATATAGTTCAGTGTCATTTTTCAAAAGCTGATTCTGAAAAGATGGTATTTCTTCAGCGAAACTAATGTTTTATTTAAGATGGCCTAGAGCAGAACCAGAGCCTACGATCTTTTGATGTCTGCACACGTGTTCTATACTAACAGAAGTATAATAAGGCGAACCCCGACATTATCTTGCTTTAATTTTATTCGGGACCTTTAATCTTTAATCGCCGTGAGGAGCCAACTTATTGGGTTTACAGTTTTGAAAAAAACTATCGTCGCGTAATAATGCACTGACCATGCGACGCTGGTAAGAAAATGAAAAATTGATAGAAGAATTGAGAAAGATATTGCTTAAAACTCTCGACAACTGTGACCTTGGAATTGACACTAATACAAAATGACAACGAACGACACTGACCTGAATACGTGATGACATATGAACATATATAAAATATATGCACACTAAGGAACATACAAATATGTTTGCGGCATATAAACACTTTTGACATATGAACATATGAACACTTGATGTATTTATAAATAGTACTGACATGTAATATTATTTAAGCATTTTTAAATACTCTAAAAAGTGGATCAAATCTGACCACTGTACACAATTTACGAAAGAGTATTTTGCTGAGATACTTTGCACTGTTATGACAATTTGCAAGCTATACATTTAAAAAGTTTGGCGCAACTCGTAATAAATTTATGTAATCTCTTCGAAATAAATATAATTTTATAATTAAAAAAAATTCAAATTTTGAAATAATTGACTACCTCGAAAAAATATCATGGCTTTTGAAGGTTTGAAATTCTAATCTATGACTTCTAATGACATAATATTTCAATATACCCCTGGTGCACGTTATATGGTGACACCTAATTTTTATCTGTGATATATCCTAACGACAGACAATGCTGATAAACACAACTATCCAAATCGTTCTAACTGCCGATAAATAATATTAATAGAACTTTAGTGTAAGTCTAGGAAGATATTGCACATAACATATTCAGCACAGCTCTCGCACCATCATCTTCTGTTGACTGGCTTCTTGGGAATTTGTGTCTACCCGTTTCCAGTCCTCCCTTCTCGTCCCGTCGATTAGCCGCCGTGTATGTTTTGGGGCCCGGGCCCTGTCATTATGCTAATGGACCATCCACGATAATTGAGGCCCTTTGCTTAATTAATGTGCCACATTTCGAAGGCAAGGTGCCCGCACTGACGCGTCCCATGCCCGCCAGTGTGGTTGCAATCGCAAATTAGAGAGGCCAACCTGCTGCCTTCTCTTCATTGCTTGTGTAAATAGGTGTGGAGGGGCAATGCCTTGAAGTGTCGAGTGTCTTCTTGGTTGTCAAGAGTGTGAGCGGAATACCGTTAAGTAGACGGTGTTAAAAGGCTGGAGGATGTTCTGGAATGAATCTGTATATGTGGTCCGGAATGGAAGTAGTTCTGGAATACTGGACGAATTAAGGAATTTCGAATATAACAGCTTACATTCATTGGAGTCGTAAACGGTGCTATATAGGAGACTGCAAATACGAAATTTGTGCATGCCCATTTCAGCAATAGAAAAGCGCCATTGTTTCAGTAGTCAAGGTGATCAAGCATCTTTCAGTTTCGTCCTCTAAAAATTATTTAAATCTCTTGGGGGACAGAAAATGTCGTTAAAGTTATCAGTTTGTCTTAAAAATTTTATCATTCGAATTAAGGAGATAAATATTAGTTGCAAAATTGTCTGTAAAAATCGCATGTATCCATTCTAGCTGATAACTAATGGACCAAATTTCAGAAAATTTGGCAGATTTCGAGTTACCCTAAAGTTGGCTAGATTTTTGTACGATTCGGGAAAAAAGATCCTGCTTTTTTTTTGCTAAAATACCAGCAAAAATCGCTAAAATTTAAAGCAAGATTAGATATGGTGATATGTATAAATTAAATAGTTGTTTTACAAAGAACAGAATAATGAGAGCTTTAACGACGAAAATAATAGGGCGATTCCCATTATTCTATGACTAGCCGATTTGGAGATATTTTAGTTTTTTTCGCACTTTTTTAAAGTCGCTTTTTTGTAACACTGTGGTCGTAAAAATGGCAAACTTCCATAGGAATAGTACGACAAACGGAATGATATTTTGCATTTAAAATGCTTAATGCGAGAGGTACATCACTTTCACTGCAGGCTCAAATTATTTTCTTTTACATTTTTCCGTTTATACATACGTGAATTTAAGTTTCATAGAGTGAAATAACACATAAAATGGACTGTTATTTAAGATTACAACGAATGTTCTGTTTTTGAAACACTTTTTCTTTATCATTTGGTAACTTAACACCTTTTGAAACATGAAGAAGTTCATGTGTGTGTGTGAAGTTAGTCTCATTCATTTCGCCATCAAAAATTGTGCAAAAAACAGACATTTAGCCAATACATTGAAGCATATTTGATTCACAGCGGTCTTAAAAAGACAAAATTCCTATTTTTGCAATGGTTTCTGGAAGGAATTTTCGGTTTACGAATAGTACTATAAACAGCATTACTTTGCATTAGAAAAATCTAATGAGAGCAGTACATGACTTTAACTACAGGTTCAAATTATTTGCTTTATTTCAGTTTCTACATAAGTGAATTTAAGTTTGGTAAAAAAAATAATAAATAAATAAAATGAAAAATAAAATGGATGGAAAAGAATGGATGGAAAGAATGGATGGAAATGAATGGAAAAGATTACAACAAATTTGCTGTTTTTAAAGCATTTTTTTTTTTTATCATTTGGCAATTTAACGCCTTTTAAAGCTTCATTAGTTTCTGCACAGTGTGGAGAAAGGTTTATTAGAGAGTAAATTCTTCAATTATTCATTAGGGGAGCTGCAATCACTATTATTTCATTTGGTATGGCTACTTTATTATAGATACAACAAACGTGTACACTCACGGATCTTTCATCGCGAAGTTATTTTATTGATTAAAGACTTTCATAAGAACTGTGTATTCTATAGAAAGTAAATATGCAACAAGTAAAATATTTCAGCTTTTTATGAACTGAACGATAATTACTCCTAAAATATTCGAAATAATCTGAAACAATCTGCTTTGCATCTCCTCCGTTAAACATCCCAACACAGCTCATTTGACTACCATCAACAATGGTCCCAGATAAAGTCGAGAAACAGCGTGATGCGGCAATCACGCCACCTTGTGAGGTCGTGATTCACTAACCGTTTCCTTGGGATCCCTTATTAAAAAGTAGGGTGAGGCTCTGCGGAGAGATACCTCTGGAAAGCACGATTATCCCAAATTAGTGATCAAGATTTTCGCGGGTGGTGGCAACACCGGAGGAACGAAAATTACAGTCAATTGACGGCCATTTGATCCATCTAAATATCTCAAGAGAGAAAATCGGCATTTAATTTGCAGAGATTCGAATCGCAATTGTTTTATATTTCGCTTTCTCCACGATCACGTGGGCAATATTCTGCTATCTGATTGGAGGAAAGAGGCCTAAGTAGGGAGAGATATTTATAGTGTGTATATGAGCTTTTGCTACTTGTGTTCCATGAGAAGCCAATAGATGTCACGTGATAAAATTTGAAAACTGAAAATATGAATAAAATAATTTGATAATGTAAAATAATGATAGATGAGTAAAAGTTTATAGATACAGTCAATAAAGAAAGTAAAGCTTTTGGTAATATATTCGATATATTATTTGGTATATATTGGTAATATATTCAATGATGCAAAATTTAAAAAAAAAATTTTTTTTTTGCAAACCTTGTAAAAAAAAAAGGAAGTGCCACCCAATTTAGACCGGAACCCAGTGGGGGAGGCATCCACAGGGACCGTACCCTCCTTCCCCTATCACCAACCTCTCAGGAGGACTTACGGACCCACATGTTTAACGTGATCGTACTCCGCATGAACACGGCGACAGTTGTGGCAGCGTGCAAATCCAACGCGCAAACCACCAGGCTACCACGCCCGAAATGTGCCAACAGCACGCGGTGTTCCCAGGTGGTCACCCACCCAAGTATTAACCGCGCCCGATGCTGCTTGACTTCGGTGATCTAACGAGAACGGGTGTTTTCCGCACGGTAGGGCCGTTGGCCGCATGGATTCTGGTGTAGAAAGCCCAGACCACACGACCAACCCGAAGGCTTATGGTAGCTGAAATGGATTCTGGTGTTGTTGTTGAAACCCAGACCGTCCGACCTACCAGAAAGGTGTAAGGTAACTGTTTGGACGGTCGGGAAGTGCCACCCAATTTAGACCGGAACCCAGTGGGGGAGGCATCCACAGGGACCGTACCCTCCTTCCCCTACCACCAACCTCTCGGAAGGACTTTCGGACCCACATGTTTAACGTGATCGTACTCCGCATGAACACGGCGGCAGTTTTGGCAGCGGCTGGAATCGAACCCGGGCCTACCGAGTGCAACTCCAGCGCGCTAACCAATGGGCTACCGCTCCCATGGATTCTGGTGTGAAAAAGTTAAGTTGATTTCCACTCCGGTTAATTTTAAGTAATGAAGAGCAAACATTTTTAAGAATTATAGAGTTGTATAGAAATGTTTTTATACGGGTAGCATTTCAAGAGTTTATACAGGAAATTTTACAACTTACCAGGAGAGTAAATTTTAATAAAATAAAAAATAAAATTTCAGATTTTCTTAATATTGTTTTAAGTGCTCAGCGTCATTATACCCTCCTCTGAAGAGCACTAAATTCTGGCTCGCGAGCACTGTGGTGCGTATTCCTTTAAAATTTATAATATCATTTCAATTTCAAAGATCATACCAAATCATCACGGAAAAGAATACCGGATACAGGAAGAATCTCAGCAATTACGACAGATTATCCACAGAGTTTCAGAAAAAAAAGAGTCAAACAACTATTTTATGCCACGCTTTACATGGACAAAGTAGTTCATTGAAGACAAGCTACTCCTGTATGATACTAATGGCTTCTCGACAACGGAATACTATCTACAGCAATCGCATTACAATATCATTATGGCCATCGGAATGACTAAAAGCTGTATGTAGGCAATGGAGCATCACAAAGTGCCCTCTCAGCTTCTGCTAAACATATATTTGACTTTCACAATATATGTGATCACGATGAGTCCCTTTTAGGAGCATTTTAAAGAAAAAAAGGATCCGTTTGTACCCTGTCCCCCTAAAAATGGAGTGGGAGGGCGTTTAGGGGGCGTGACCCAAAACGGAACGATTTGAAGGTAACCCTTTGTTCTAGAGGGGGGTATTTAGAGGACAATTAGAAAATCATTGTTTAGTCACGAGGGATAATCGTGAAGGAGGAAAAAGAAGGTAGGATTTTTTGGTAAGGAATAATGTCGACAAATCGACAATCAAAGTTTCTGCATCGGTAGGGAAAAGCTGACCTACAGCCTAAGGGAGGGATGCAGTTTTTGGATGGTAAAAAATCGTAATCGATTTTGAGGTATCTTCAGTGATTATTTTAAAACAATTGTTTTATGGCTGAATTTGTTTGAGAAAAAGAGCATCGATGACAAGTTTAAGTGCAGGATGATATATGATGATGTATGGTATATATGTCATTGAGGAAGGGAAAGACAGGAAGTGAGATTATGAAGTGAACAGAGTAAGTTGAATTTTAACAGCCTACTACATTACTAGAATATTAATGGTTTGGAAAAAAATCATGCAATTCTTCTAGCAGCTATTAAAGACCGAAGTCGGTTCTTCTATTAGGCACAATTAGGCGGCCGTCTAGGACGAAAAGTTTCGAGACGATGCATTACAATAAATAAATAAATAAATAAAATTCGACGGTGCATTACAACAAAATGCAATATTTTTAGTATTTTAGATTATTTATTACTTTTAGTGTTTAGCTCATTTGATTTGCAAAAATTATTTTTAATTTAAATTAGCAAATTTATATAAAAGATCACTCTATATAAAAAAAAAATTGTTGCAAATTTTAAACATTTCATTGCGTATTGTAATTTTACGTATAGACTATTGTGAAAGCGTAGATGTGCAAGGCGGGCTTAAAATTTTTATTTAAGCCTTAGTTAGTTAAATATTAGGTAATGAAATTTAGTATCGTAAGTATGGGCAAAGATCGAACAGACTTCCAAATCTTCTGTGATTGGTTGCTGGCAGAAATGTTATGATGGACGAGGATTGAATTATCGAAGCATTGAAAACATTAAAAGCATGGTTATTTAATTTAAGATTAGACTGCAGCGTTAGTTAGTGCACTTGGACTTGAATTTAGTTAGCTTACAACCATGATACTAAAACGGTTTTTGATCTTAATCCTCCAACAAACACGACACGAACAACACAAATGTAAACAAACTTTGTGGTTAACGGTTATTCCAATAGATGTTAAAAGAGTTAGAGACATTTATCTTCCTCCATGGTTATAATAATCGTAACGAATCATCAATGGTTATTCATAATTGTTAATTCATTCGATTTTTTAAAAAGCGTCAATAGTTCTTTGTATATTTTATCTAATATTAAGAAAATCTTAAAAAAGGATTAATGTACAAGGTAATCCTTTCCTCTTCTATGAAATTGGTTGTCGCTTTGTCGGCACTTTGACATTTTATTAAAAGCTTCCGAAAATACAAAGCGAAAAGAAAGGGCAGAAGTTAAATTATTTTTGCAAAAACCAATTGAGAAGGGAAGTGCTACTCGGAATTTCAAAAATTTTCAGTACTTATTTATTTATTTTTCAGCGATACAAAACGGACACAAGTCCAATTACAATGATCATATTAAAAAAAAAATGTAATTAAAGGGAAAAGAAAAAAAAAATCATAAATCGTAGCATGATCACCAAACAAACATTTTAAAAATTCTTTTCAGACATAGAAATAGAAAACAAATCAATATGACCAAAACTTAAACTATACAAAATATGGAATTTAAAAACAGAAAAGTTTCTTAAAAAATTGCGATTAACTTTCACAGGATTGCGAAGTAATCCATCTTAAAAAAGGCTAGCTACTATAAATACCACTAATATTTAAAAAAGGAACTACAATCAATCTGATTATTAAGTAATTTTTTGAAAAACACCTTGCACAGCATATTCCTCCAGGATTTCAAATAATTAATGCCAAACGAGTCCTTGAGATAAAAAGAAGATATGATGTTGTAATAGCCATTGACCTTAACCTTTTGCTTAAGGGTGGGACAGCGTCCATCCCAAACGAAGAACCTCTAAAAAAGACAGGTATTTGACATACCCTATCCCAAACAGTTCGATACCCCCTTTGTAGGCATTGGCATCCATGGATGCCAATATATAATAATATATAATAATACATATAATAATATATAAATATATATATATATATATAATATATATAATAATATACTATATATATATATAATAATATATAATGTGATAAATTCTCCAGTAAAAGCTACGTAATAAAGGGGCATGTAAAATATTATAAGTGGATGTAAATACATTATAATGCTAATTCAAGAGAATGTTGACTATTACCTAATGTAGGATACTTAGGAGGGTATTTTAAGAATATTCAGCTAATTTAAATTTTTTAACTATACCATTTAATACAGGATATTTATATAATTTACTGGTAATTTCTAGATTATTAATGTGCAAAGCATGAAATTTTTTATCTGATAATCTATAAATTCCAAAAAGTTGATTAAGAATTATATTTCGAAAGTAAATGAGTAAAGTAATGAGTAAAGGAAAGGAGTCCTTATTGTTAAGCTTTTTATTAAGACATGGAAACGAGTATTCAGTTATATAATTAGAAAAAAACAAGAAAGATCAATCATGCTTAAAGCATTGATTATGAAACACTTTCCAACTTCAATGCAATTTTATTTAAAAAAGTCGAAAATGCAATACATTCCTCGGTAATATTTTAAAACTTATCACGATACTACATTGATTTATTATATTTGAAAACTTAAACCTTCATTGAAAAAAATGAACTTCATTCAAAAGACGGCATTCAAATATAAATTGCGTGGTTTAAATATCTCTAAAATGCAATACATTCCACGGTAATATTTTTAAATCTATCATAATACTACGATGATTTATTATATTTGAAAACTTCATCGAAAACAACTGAAATTAATTCAAATGACGTCATAGAAAAAATAACACGCCTGGATCTCTCTATAAAAGCAGGATTTCATTCATAACTTTCTCCATTTCATTCATCACAATACTATAATAATTTATTTTATTTAAAAATTAAGACCATGGAGCTACAATTCATAAACTTTATGCTTAAAACTTCATCGAAAAATATCGTCCTTCTGTTTATAAAATCAATTAATATTTCATTCATATCAGCCATGCAGACTCCATGGACTGAATTATTTTGTGTTAAAGAAATACAGTAATTCTAATACAACTCATTCTACATATTTTGCTGTTTACATTTTACATAGGTGAAAAATAGGCTTAATTGTAGAAATAATCAAATTTGAATGAGAATTTAAACTCAAATATATTGTCATTGTGTTGTTTTAGTATGTAGATGCACAGAATTTAAGCAGAAATAAAGTAGTTTTAGGATGGATACAACACTCAATATGAATTAAAAAGAACTTTAAAAAATCACGAATTTGAAACAAGATGGATGCCATATCTCATTTTGAAGTGGGTCATGTGATCGTTTCATATCATGGCCACGTGATCGTTTCATATAAGATGTGTAATTATTATTTTAATTTTTATTTAAAAAACTACTGAATATATTTAGCTGAATTTTTTTTTATATATTTTATAGAACAATTTGACTATTACCTAAAATTTTCGAAGCAATTTGTGAATTTTAAATCCGCTTAAAAAATGTTAGAAAAATTAGGTCCCATAGGGCTCAATGTATTTCATTTTTTCAACCCGGGTTCAATCCAAAACTAATTGTGTGATATTATTCATTTATATTCCCATAGGTCCTACAGACCGTCTGAACAACATACTAAAATTTCATTTTGATTAAGTCATTTTTACGGCAGTTATCGTGCTAACGGACAGACAGACAGACAGACAGACAGACAGACAGACAGACAGACAGACAGAATGAACAAAGTCATAAACACTTTTCAACTTTGTTGTAAAGTGTTAAAAATGAGCCTGTTGTTGAGTGAGAAAGACCAGATAAACTATTAGATAAATCTAATTTTTAAATAAAATGCAATAGTTTATCTTTTTTACGTTTAATGAGCACAATAACTGTATTTATTTTATTTATTTACTAGCATTTAAGCCTGCTAAGACAAGGGAACTAACAAAAAAAAGGTTGCAATTTTATTTAATTACATTTCATTATGTATAACAATGTAAGGCGCTTAATCGTCGTCATCTCATTCGAAATTTCCCAATTAGATACTATTCCGTAGTCGACACTGTAAGTAAGCAAAATTTCAGCCTTCTAGCTGGAAATTTTAATAAATATACTGGTCAACAGAAAACATTTGAAAAATTCTACCGGTCCAGGATACCCTATGGGCTGAGAACACGATCTAAAAAATGCTTTATTTATACAATAGTATGAGAAAGTAAGAATTGTGCAAAATGAATAGTAACAAATAAAAAGCAATCAGAATAAATAGAAAACTGTAATACAAGAAAGTCATGGTGATAAACATGTATCTCATCTACCGTAAAATGTACCGTAAACGAATACGAAAACCGTTAAACTCCGTAATCACCCTACCTACGTCCTTCTCATTCTATTTTACTTCCTTACCACCCCTGGCTTCTACTTATTTCCAACACATTTTCCAGCCAAGGCGTGAGTTAAGCCTTGTTATGCTCTGAAATCTCGCCTCGAAAGCTATCTAGTTAAACATTCATGAATGTGCATTAAACGGGATTTGCCAGAAAATCCTTTTAAAAGCGGTGCCGCATTTGCCGCTAATTTGACAAGGAATGGTGATAAGCGGTACGACTAATAAGAGAGGGAATATCGGATTTTGTACGGGAATAGGGGTTTTAGCATCGGAATGGTGACGCGGAAAACTGTTGTTGGTTTTGGAGTTCAAGTTGTGTGTTCGTTTAATTAAAAAAAAAAACAAGGAACTGAAGGTCAGAGTACCTGTGTTTGTATTTTGGTTTAAGACGTGATCCTTGGTGTACAGTTTTTACATTCTCTATAACACATAGTAAATGGGCGGTGGTTTCAGTCTGATAGAGCAGAAATAATTTTACGTGAATAAAATCTTGTAGAATGTAACTCCAATAACGTTTAATAAGTTTACTCATTGTTTCTAGTCTCATTTGTTTCGTTTTAAAAAGGATAATATGGGCTACAAATAACTCGTTTATTATTTATAGTTGGCACTTCCGGTTTTCGAGATATAAGCAGTACAAACTTAACAAGAAAGATTAATCATGCATAAAGCATTGATTATGAAACACTTTCCAACTTCAATGCAATTTTATATAAACATCTCTAAGATGCGATACATTCCTCGGTACTATTTTTAAAATTATCACAATACTACATTAATTTATTACATTTGAAAACTTAAAAGTTCATCGAAAAAATTGAACTTCATTCAAATGACGGCATTTAAATGTAAATTGCCAGGTTTAAACATATCTAAAATGCGATACATTCCTCGGTAATATTTTTAAAATTATCATAATACTACGATAATTTATTATATTTGAAAACTTCATCGAAAACAAATGAACTTTATTCAAATGACGTCATCGAAATATAAATCGCCTGTCTCTCTCTATAAAAGCAGCATTTCATTCAAAAACGTTTTTCATTGCTTTCATTCATCCCAATACTATAATAATTTATTTTATTTAAAAACTTAAAACCATGGAGGTACAAGTAATTTAATTCTATGCTTAAAATTTCATAAAAAAAAAAAATTGTCTGGTTCTCTGTGGAAACCCCAGGCCGTCCGACTCATCCAGAGGACTTAGAGTAACAAAATGGATGACCGGGAAGATCTGGTTCTCTGTGTAAAATCAATGAATGTTTCATTCATATCAGCTATATTGCAGACTCCATGAGCTAAATAATTTTGCGTTACAGAAATGCAGCAATTCTTATACAACTCATTCTACATCCTTTGGTGTTTACGTTCTCCATGAGTGAAAATTAGGTTTCGTTGTAGAAATAATCAAAATTTAGTAGAAATAATCAAAGTAGAAATAACCAAGATGGATGCCATATTTTATTTTGAAGTGGGTCACGTGATTTCTTCATATAATGGTCACGTGATATCTTCATATAAAGGGTGTAATTATTATTTTAATTTTTATTTAAAAAACTACTGAATATATTTTGCTGAAATTTTTTTTATATATTTTATGGGATAATTTGAATATTTCTTAAAACTTTCGAAGCAATTTGTGAATTTTAAATTCGCTTAAAAAATGTTTGAAAAATTATGTCCCATAGGGTTCAATGTATTTCATTTTTTCAACCCGGGTGCAATCCAAAACTAATTGGGTGATATTATTCATTCATATTCCCATAGTTTCCACAGATAGTCTGAACAACATACTAAAATTTCATTTTGATAAAGTCATTTTTACAGCAGTTATCGTGCTAACGGACAGACAGACAGAATGAACAAATTCATAAACACTTTTCAACTATGTTGTAAAGTGTTAATAAAAACGGAAAATTTTCAATTTTCTTCCACTTGACAAGACAAGACGACTGCTTGAAAAATATAAGAGCTTTGTAAAAACAAATTATTGATCTATAAACTAGATTTTTTACTAAATAGTTTTATTCCTTATTACTTCTATCTTTTATAGTTTAGAAGATATCTGGAGTGATATTAAACTAAGTTTGTAAAAAAAAACTCCCTCAGACAGAAATTTAAAAATTTTCAAAATATTAGAATCGAGTTAGAAGGAAAGAGATAAAAAATCCAATGTATGAAACACTTGAAAATGCTGTATAACGCTTTGAGAATTATATCTATGTGTCGCTAGTATTAGTATAGTCTCTGCTATTGTTAGTTGACACAGCACAAAGGCGTAGTATTTAGTATATGCGTTTTTAATTATTTTGAATTAATTAACCAGTCTAATTAACCAGTATTATTTTTTCATAGTTGTAGAATAGAGTAAATAGTATAGAGATAAAAATGAATTGCAAGGTAAAATAGTTTTGAATACGTAGGAGTATTCTTTATTATTTTAGGTCTACCTTGTATTCCGCTAATATTTTTTTTTACAAAACTGATAGTTTAAATTAATATTTTAGGCTTTTCGCCATAGAAATGTATACAATGCAGGGCTACTTACCTTACCCAGCGCTACCTTATCTGTCTCAAACGATATTGACTGAATTTGAAGATTTAACTCCTTATTTTTGCTTCCATGATTCGAATATTGAAATTATTTTTCTATATTCATAAATGGCAACTTATTTCCGATAACACAAGTGTTAATTAATCGTATTTTCTTTCTATTAGACTCGGAGAGATAAGTTTCCAAAGTGTTTAACAATTTGGTGATGACTCAATTTCAGCTACTCATCCCGACCATAAACATTATATCAAGTTTCATGATAAAGTTAAAAAAATAATCAATTTCGATTGATTTACACATAGGTCTTTTTATCTTCAGTAACATATAAACTTCTGTATGGATAACCACTCAGTTTATTGTTAAAATTTGTGTAACAAAAGATTGAATGTAACGTGAAAGATATCGTATTTATTTTAAAGGATCTTACGATTTTATAAATTTGCACATAAAAGGCTTTACATTACGTTATTCACCTTAACATTCTGCGTTGTTGATAGATTAACTAATACTTAATAGTTAAGTTCTGCATTGAAAGGATTTTTGTTTAGTCAGAAAAGAAATAATACGATAGAACACACACACACACACATACATATATATATACACACAGACCCCCCATATATATATATCATATATATATATATATCATATATATATATATATATCATATATATATATATATATATATATCATATATATATGATAAAAATATAAATATATAGATAAGGAAGCTTATAGAACATGAAATGTGGCATACCCTAGTTCAATAACATTAAAGAGGTTAATGATATCCGTCAAAGAGGATTTGAAATATTGTATCTAACAAAAGGAAAACAATGATACCAGAGAATTAAAATTAAAATTTTATTTCTATATTGAAAGGTGATATAAGCAACAAAACATGGGGATTAAATTAGCAGTTTGTAAGAGTGATACATATAATCTAAGCACGTGCGTCAAAGGCATGGTAGATGCCGGAGGCCCAAAACACCGAAAGTATAAAAAATCAAAAATGTAATGAAGGAAATATGTAAATTTGAATAGATGGAATTGGATAGAACCTCTGTTGATGTTACTTTTCAAGGAGCTTCACATCCACAGAGGTTCCAAATGTGTTTCATATTATGATACAACCACGTGGTTCAAACATCATAAAAAGATCCGACACATTATAAAATAGAAATACTAATGGAAATAATAAGAGAAAAATGGAAAAGGGAGGATGATAATACAAAAAACTAAATACAGTAATATTTAACTAATTAATATGGATGCGATTAGAAAACAAATTCATACATATAATCACTTTCATTCTTGACACCGAATATAGCAATGAACTAGCACAAGAAAAATACTCCATAGAAATGTAGAGAGCGCCATCTGATGATAATTTTTGTAAATAATATTGAAGTATATATATATATATATAATAGAAGTTTGAAAACCCAATGAACGAAAAGTAAGAAGATGTAACACGATAAACCTAACTTTTTAAAACACCCACAGAATAAAATATAATACAGCAAATCATGAATCAAATGGATAAAAAATACAAAACACAAGCTATCAAGTTACAGAAAATCAACAAAATTAAAAGGTATGGAAACAAGAAAAGAAAAACTTAAACTAAATTCAAGTATCTAACTGGCTTACAAAACAAAAGTAAAAATCAACTAATCCTCAAGCAAATGGAAAAAAAATAAATAAAATAAATATCGAATCAACAAGTCAATGAAAAAAATATAATACAAAGGTATGGAATCGAAATAAGTATAACAAACGAAATCAAGCACAAACGCCATACACGTGGACGAGGCTCTAAGCCTAAATCATGAATTGTTAACCTCTACAAAAATCTAATCATGTCCAAGTTTTTTGTAGAAGCAAACACAAAAATGTATGTTTCTGAAGAAATAGATAGATTATATCTATAAACTATTTGTACTTGGACGACATACATAAAGAAGGAATAAAAAAGAAAAAAATGAATACCTGGAAAAAGCACAGCGTATGTACAATCGAGTCGATACAGTGAACACTGATAGAAGAGACCAGTGTTGCCATTCGTAAAGAAAAAATAAAAAACCATTTACTGTTGCCATTCATAAGAATTGAAAAACAGTGAAGCGAATATATATATATATATGTATATATATATATGTATATATATATATATATATATTAATAAATATATATATATATAAATATATATATATATATAAATATATATATATATATATTTATCATTCCACCTATATATTTTCTTTTTTCATTTTAAATCTTATATTTCAAGACTCTGATAGTGCGGCAATTTGCGCCTTTCTCATTCTTGAATTTCATACTTTTTGGGATTGTATTTCTTTATATATATATATACATATATATATATATATATATGAATATATATATATATATATATATATATATATATATATATATAAATATATATATAATAATAGAAGTTTGAAAATCCAATGAACGAAGAGTAAGATCTTTTTATTGATCCTTCTAATAGAATTGTTACAAATTTATATGATAAAAAAGACTTTTATAATTTTAATATTAATAAAATCTTACCTTTTAATTCCTGTAACTCGATTCAATTGTTTAGAAATATTATACTCAATCGGCATTTTAGAATTTATAGATTATCGGATAAAAAATTTCATGCTATGCATATCAATAATCTCAAAATTACTAGTAATTTATATAAATATCCCTCTTATTTAGTAAATAGTATTGTTAAAAAATTTAAAATATAGCTGGATTTTTATAATTTTTTTCATAGTATCATAATTCTATTCATAGTATCTTATATTAGCCAGACATCTCCATTTTTTTTTTATTTATTTTTTTTTTTTTTACATTCACTTCCCACTTCAGCATTACTATTATTTGCCCCTCTTTTTAGTAGCTCTTTTTGTATATTAATACTTTTTCTTAACATTTCGCTTCACAATTTTTCAATTCTTATGAATGGCAACAGTAAATGGTTTTTTATTTTTTCTTTACGAATGGCAACACTAATCTCTTCTATCAGTGTTCCCTGTATTGAATCGATTGTACATACGCTGTGCTTTTTCCAGGTATTCATTTTTTCTTTTTATTCCTTCTTTATGTATGTCGTCCAAGTAGAAATAGTTTATAGATTTAATCTATCTATTTCTTCAGAAACATACATTTTTGTGTTTGCTTCTACAAAAAACTTGGACATGATTTAGATTTTTGTAGAGGTTAACAATTCATGATTTAGGCTTAGAGCCTCATCCACGTGTATGGCGTTTGTGCTTGATTTCGTTTGTTATACTTATTTCGATTCCATACCTTTGTATTATATATTTTTCATTGACTTGTTGATTCGATATTTATTTTATTTATTTATTTTTTTTCCATTTGCTTGAGGATTAGTTGATTTTTAGTTTTGTTTTGTAAGCCAGTTAGATAGTTGAATTTAGTTTAAGTTTTTCTTTTTTTGTTTCCATACCTTTTAATTTTGTTGATTTTCTGTAACTTGATAGCTTGTGTTTTGCATTTTTTATCCATTTGATTGATGATTTGCTGTATTATATTTTATTCTGTGGGTGTTTTAAAAAGTTAGGTTTATCGTGTTACATCTTCTTACTTTTCGTTCATTGGATTTTCAAACTTCCATTATTATTGAAATCATTTTATTTATGAGCTGCATTTGCGCAATAAATTAAATGTATTTTGCATTTTCAATCCATTTACTTAATAACTTTAAATTCTTTATTTAATAATATTTGCATAGTATCCTTCATATTTTAGTAAGCTATAGTATCTATAAATATATATATATATATATATATATATATATATATATATATATATATATATATATATATAAATATATATATATTTTAAAATTAAATCTTGCTAATGAACATTTTAATCATATTTTCTTTGATTTGCTTATTACAAGATCACAGTTTTTAAATTTAAAACTAAATCAGTTTCATTATAATAATACAACTACTAATTCTTATTGTGTTATCTCTTTCAAACATCCTATATATAATTCTATAAATTTTGGACATCTGTTTAACAAGTTTAAACATTTATTGCCTATTGGTGATTTATTTGTTTCAAAGACTTTCAAATACAATAAACCTATTGGTAGGTCTATATTTAATTATAATGAAGTTTCACAATCGCTCTCTATTGATCATTCTTCTCAGTCAATTGTAGACAGTGAATGTATTTGTAAATTAAATAAATTTGCTAAATTTCTAAATCCTGACTTGGGGCACATAGTTACAGGAGATTTAGACCTTGTTAGTGACAATGTGTTAAGAACCATTATGTCATTTGGCACTAAATTTAGGATACCTTCTTGTAATAATTCTTTTAAAGTCTTAAAATCAATTAATCTTGATCTTGATAAATATATATATAAATTAGCTTGTAAATACGCTCTGCCATTAGAGGCATTTAATATGTGGAAATTTACTATATTAGAATCAATTAAAAATGCTATTAGAGATATTAAATTGTCTAGATCTTTATATAATATTGATAATATTAAACATTCCATTAATGATTTACAAAGATCCTTTGTTATCACCTATGTTGATAAAGCCTCTAATAATTATGCTATTATCTGTAAAAAATTTTATATTCAATTACTGTTAGATTATTTAAAAAATAATAGTCTTTTTAAACCTGATTTACATTCCATCAATAGTATTAAATTGAAAATTATCAATATGTATAATGATTTAAATATTAAATATAAATATCTTAAATTTCCTTATATAGTGCTTATTCCAAAATTTCATAAAAATCCTATTAAATTTAGAACAGTTACTAGTGGCCATAATACTTACTCTACTACTGCGAGTAAATTATTACTAAATTCTTTAAATCTAATAAATAATAGTTTAAGCCAGACTAGCAATAACTACCATATTCTAAATAATAGTAAAGAATTAAAGAATAAATTAACATCTCTTAGAAAAATAATAGGATTTCAAACTTTTGATTTTAAAGATCTTTTTAATAATATTAAGATATCTGATCTATATGATGTAATTTTAGCTCTATATAATGCTTATATTACACCTCTTTCAAATCAAATTAAATTTAAAAATTTTCCTAAACTTCTTGACTTTGTTATTTTTAATAATTATATTTTTCAAGGAAATAAATTATACTTACAAGTCTCAGGAGTTCCACAGGGTGGATGTAGTAGCAGTATGCTAGCTAATTTATACCTTTATCATTATGAAATGTCATTTACTTCAATAGATTATACTTTTTACAGATATGTTGATGATCTGATTTGCTTAGTACATACAGAAAATTATCTCATAGATATAGATTACTATCCAGACAATTTGGAATTAATACCTAATGAAGCTACTATTAATAAAAATGTTAATTTTTTGGATTTAAATCTTTTTATTGATCCTTCTAATAGAATTGTTACAAATTTATATGATAAAAAAGACTTTTATAATTTTAATATTAATAAAATCTTACCTTTTAATTCCTGTAACTCGATTCAATTGTTTAGAAATATTATACTCAATCAGCTTTTTAGAATTTATAGATTATCTGATAAAAAATTTCATGCTATGCATATCAATAATCTCAAAATTACTAGTAATTTATATAAATATCCCACTTATTTAGTAAATAGTATTGTTAAAAAATTTAAAATAGCTGGATTTTTATAATTCTTTCCATAGTATCATATAATTCTATTCATAGTATCTTATATTAGCCAGTCATCTCCATTTTTTTTTTTTTTTTTTTTTTTTTTTTTTTTTTTTTTTACTTCCCACATCAGCATTACCTTTATTTGCCCCTCTTTTTAGTAGCTCTTTTTGTATATTAATACTTTTTCTTTACATTTCGCTTCACAGTTTTTCAATTCTTATGAATGGCAACAGTAAATGTTTTTTTATTTTTTCTTTACGAATGGCAACACTGGTCTCTTCTATCAGTGTTCCCTCGATCCCTGTAATGAATCGTCTGTACACACGCTGTGCTTTTTCCAGGTATTCATTTTTTCTTTTTATTCCATCTTTATGTATGTCGTCCAAGTAGAAATAGTTCATAGATTTAATCTATCTATTTCTTCAGAAACATACATTTTTGAGTTTGCTTCTACAAAAAACTTGGACATGATTAGATTTTTGTAGAGGTTAACAATTCATGATTTAGGCTTAGAGCCTCGTCCACGTGTAAGGCGTTTGTGCTTGATTTCGTTTGTTATACTTATTTCGATTCCATACCTTTGTATTATATTTATCATTGACTTGTTGATTCGATATTAATTTTTTTATTTTTTCCATATGTTTGAGGATTAATTGATTTTTACATTTGTTTTGTACGCCAGTTAGATAGTTGAATTTAGTTTAAGTTTTTCTTTTTTTGTTTCCATACCTTTTAATTTGGTTGATTTTCTGTAACTTTATAGCTAGTGTTTTGTATTTTTAATCCATTTGATTGATGATTTGCTGTATTATATTTTATTCTGTGGGTGTTTTTAAAAAGTTAGGTTTATCGTGTTACATCTTCTTACTTTTCGTTCATTGGATTTTCAAACTTCTATTATTATTAAATATATATATATATATATATATATATATATATATATATATATAAATATATATAAATATATATATATATATCTATATACATAAATATATATAAATATATATATATATATATATAAATATATATAAATATATATATAAATATATATATATATATATTTATGTAATATGAAAGAGAGAGAGAGTAATATAGTATATCGACTAAACTTCAAGATTTGCCGGTGAAGATAATTTTGCAAAGCGAGAACAGAGAGTCTTGTGCTTTTCCGTAGGAGAATAAGATTTTCTACTACAATTATAGTGAGCAACGGCAGATATATATACTAGTAGAGAAGTAAAACGTAAATTTAAATAAGCAGAGAAAGCTATGAGATGCCTACATTAAATACCTACATCAGTTGCTTACATCCCATTCAATCAAAGACCGTCACAGACATCATTTAGACCACTACATGTCCAACTGCAAAAAAATAGCTAGAAATGTTCAGTGCTGTTAATCCACTCCCAATAGGTCCATTAGGGTTCCATGTCATCCATTATGCATCGAGTTGCACCCCTAATCCCCTCTTAGAACTATTTCTCTCCATTTTCAGAAATATCTTCTTTTTTAGAACACCCAGCGGACTCGATCAAAGATGTCGAAGATATTTTTCTTTATGGGAGTTTTATAGTGCCGCGCATGTTCTTTAGTATGCCGTATTTTCACTTTATTGGATAAGTCTAAATGAAATAATGAAATAATCTCGGGTAAATATTCAAAGTAGGAGTTCTAAATTAAGACATTTCTAGGAGATTGCTATCCTAATTTTGTGCGATAAATCATTCCTAAGAACAATGTCATTATGCTTGATTGAGGATATGTAATTAAATTTTGCGTCAATTTGCAATTTTTTTATTGGTTAAGAAAGTTTCAAATAAAAATAATTATGTTGTTTCCAAGACATTTCTTACAAAATACCAGTCAAACTTTCGTGAGAAAATAACATAAAGGATATTGGGAGCTGTTTTCGTTTAATTAAATTCCGCAGAAAATTATAAGCGCTTTTTGTAATAGCAATGTATAAGATTATACTGCCTTGAGATATAAGATTACTGAATTTTGGAATTTTTTTATATATTCGATTTAAGGCATTTGTTTTATTTTGTTAAATGTTTTTCAAATTTATGTTTTTACCTTCTCGTACGTAGTATTGAGAAAGTATTCTTTTTCGAAAATTTTCAATTTCGAGATTTTGATGCCAATATATGTTTTAAGACCTCCTGAATACGTTTTGGTTATTTTTGGAGTGATGTCCGTCTGTCTGTCTGATGTGTGTGGTCGATTTTTTTGTGTACACGATAGCAGCCATAAATACAAATTTATTTTCACGAAACTTTATATCTGGCATTTTTATCGAAAATTCTAGAACTAGATAGAATTTTTTTTTAATTCGAGAGAAAACTTCGAAATTTATTTGAAATTTTATATTTAGTTAGCATGGCGACATAAGACAAAATTCGACAAAATCATGCATAATATTTTAATAGAATTTTTTGAAGAATAATATCATTTAGATTACAAATAAAAATTATAAATGTTTAAAACTATGAACAATGCAGGGTATTTTAAGTATGGTAAAAAACGTTTAAAATAATTTCTATCAAAGACTACAAGTATGTGTAAACTGTATTTAAAACACCATCTTGAGGTACAGGAAAAATTTTCAAAGTGCCACAGCGCTTTCAGAAATCATAATATAGAAGTGTCACAGCGCTTACAGAAATCATAATATAGAAGTGACATAGCGCTTTCAGACATCATAATATAGAAGTGCCATAGCGCTTTCAGACCTCATAATATAGAAGTACCATACCGCTTTCAGACATCACAATATAGAAGTACCATAGCGCTTTCAGATATCATAATACAGAAGTGCCATAGCGCTTTCAGACATCATAATATAGAAGTGCCATAGCGCTTTCAGAAGCGCTGTCAGACATCATAATTGATGATGGGCCTGAAAGCGCTATGACACTTTGAGAATTTTTCCTACTCGTCAGGATGGTGTTTTAAATACAGTTTACAAATATTTGTAGTCTTTGATAGAAAATATTTGAAATGCAGGATATATTTCTAGTTATAAAATATGAGAAGATTTAAATAGATTATTTAAATCATGTAAGCAGAATTTTCTTCGAAAATTGTCCTTTGTTTATTTAGTATAATATTAAGGGCACTTATCATTCAATCACCATTAAACGAAACTTCTGAATACATGAATAATGAGTAACTATTTTACGCATTTTATGGCAAAAAAGTCAGCTTTCAAGGTCTGCGGTTTACACTTAATATCTAGACATCATTGTTCCTTATCAAACAAAACAAAACTACGATTTTAGAGCTAGGAATCGAAACCCTCCACCCCAATATTAAGCCTCCCAAGCACCTGTTGAAGTCCCTCAAGGCCGAAAAGATCGTCTGCGGCTTGACCCCTGAAACATTCGAACAATAGGCAGGGGTCATTCGATGCAAGGTGCATCCTGGCTACCTTTGTTACTCATGGAATGAGCCTACAAAAAATATTATGTTAATAAACGGAACATTTACAGTAGAATATGTTGGAATTGCTTTACAGGAACTTCATTTTCAAATGGTATTAAAGGATTAAACGGGAGGATAAGGAAGTGCTGTTCCTGGTGTGCTTCGTTAATGTTTCGTTAATTCTACCTGAAGATGTTTGGAAGATCAAGATATCAAGGTGATTCTGTTTTAAGAAAATATCTGCACATTTGTAGAACAGAGAAATTTAAACATCAGAACTATGCTAAATCCTTCAGAAACGATAGCAATATTTTAAATCATTTCACAGAGCATAAGTACTGTGTTAAATTTTTCCAAGGAGAACCAGACAAGAAAAAACTATGTTAACTTCTTCCAAGGATCACTAGCAGTATTTCAAATTATTTTACAAAGCATCAGTACTATATAAAATTCTTCTAAGGAGAACCCAAACCAAGGGATACTATGTTAAATCCTTCTAAGGAGAACCAAACCAAGGTACATTATCTTAAATCCTTTCAGGTAGCACTAGCAACAGTGGTGTATTTTGAAATTCAATTTGGGGAAGGGATTTCAGTTTTAAATTAAGTTTATATCAATCTCAAGGGGTTTAAGTTAGAGGTCTACACGGGCTCGGGCCACGTTTTATTACATTCGAACAGAGTCAAAATAAATGCCAAAAATAGATCAAAATTGAAACAAAAGAATTTTAAGTTACATATGAAACAAAATTTTCAATTAGCGGATCAAAATTTCCTTGTCCCATATTAAATAATAAAAGTTTGTTCTATACGGAGAACTTAGCTGGGGGTAAATTAGAACTGAATGAAGTAAAATTATATTTTCAGATAAGAAATCAAAGATTTGATTATCCGACGGCATTCCGAAGTCAAAATAATACATTCATTGCTTCTTGCAACATTTAAGTTATTTGAAAATACAGTAACAGAATAAACAAGAAAGATCAATCATGCATAAAGCATTGATTATGAAACACTTTCCAACTTCAATGCAATTTTATTTAAACATTTCTAAAATGCGATACATTCAGCGGTAATATTTTTTAAATTATCACAATAATACAATAATTTATTATATTTGAAAACTTCATCGAAAACAAATGAACTTTATACAAATGACGTCATTGAAATATAAATTGCTCTGGCTCTCTGTGAAAAAGCAGTAAAAATTTCATTCATAAACATTTATTTTATTCCTTTCATCACAATACTACAATAACTTTTTTTTTACTTAAAAACTTAAAACCATGGAGGTAAAAGTAATTTAACTCTATGCTTAAAACTGCACAGAAAAAGTCTAGTATAAAATAGTCTGTTCTCTATATAAAATCAATGACTGTTTCATTCATATAAATTATATTGCAGACTCCCGCTCTAAATAATTTTGCGGTAAAGAAATTCAGAAATTCTTATACAACTCATTTTACAGCTTGATGCGTTTACATCTCCATAAGTGAAAATTAGACTTCATTGTAGAAATAATCAAAGTTTGATGATTATTTAAACTCAAATATATTGTAATTACGTTGTTTCAGTATGTAGATGCACAGAAATTAAGCAAAAATAAAGCGGTTTTAGAACGGTTACAACCCCAAATATAAATTAAAAAGAATTCCATTTTGATAAATGACGATTTTGACACAAGATGGATGCCATGTTTTATTTTGAAGTGGGTGACGTGATTTCTTCATATAATGGTCACGTGATCGCTTCATATAATGGGTGTAACAATATCTTAATTTTTATTAACAAAAACTACTGAATATATTTTTCTGAAATTTTTTTTTATATATTTTATGTGATAATTTGAATATTTCGTAAAACTTTTGAAGTAATTTGTGAATTTTAAATTTGCTTAAAAAATGTTTGAAAAATTAGGTCCCATAATGTTCAATGTATTTCATTTTTTCAACCCGGGTTCAATCCAAAACTAATTGGGTGATATTATTCTTTTTTATTCCCGTAGGTCCCACAGACCGTCTGAATAACATACTAAAATTTCATTTTGATAAAGTCATTTTTACGACAGTTATCGTGCTAACAGACAGACAGACAGACAGAATGAACAAAATCATAAACACTTTTCAACTTTGTTGTAAAGTGTTAAAAATGAATAACCTTAACAAGAAAAAATATGCTTACTTGATATTCTATATAATATTGTAAATACTTAAACGTCAAAGACTGTATTAGAAAATAGGAACTGCCCAAACCCACAATAAATTTAACAAGAGAGATCAATCATGCTTAAAGCATTGATTATGAAACACTTTCCAACTTCAATGCAATTTTATTTAAACATGTCTAAACTGCAATGCATTCCTCGGTAATATTTTAAAACTTACTATATTAATTTATTATACTAACACAATACTATATTAATTTACTATATTAACACAATACTATATTAATTTATTATATTTGAAAACTTAAACCTTCATCGAAAAAAATGAATTTCATTCAAATGACGGCATTCAAATATAAATTGCCTGGTTTAAACATCTCTAAAGTGATACATTCCTCGGAAATACTTTTAGAATGATCATAATACTACGATAATTCATTATATTTGAAAACTTCATCGAAAACAACTGAAATTCATTCAAATGACGTCATAGAAAAAATAACAAGCCTGGCTCTCTCTATAAAAGCAGCATGTCATTCATAATTAATTTCCCACTCATGTCATTCATCCCAATACTATAATAATTTATTTTATTTAAAAATTAAGACCATGGAGCTACAAGTAATTTAACTCTTTGCTTAAAACTTCATCGCAAAAATTCGCCCTTCTCTCGGTAAAGTCAATGAATATTTCTTTCATATCAGCTATGCAGACTCCATGAACTAAATGATTTTGTGTCAAAGAAATACAGCAATTCTAATACAACTCATTCTATTTATTTTGCTGTTTACATTTTACATAGGTGAAAAATAGGCTTCGTTGTAGACACAATCAAACTTGGATGAGCATTTAAACTCAAATATATTGTCATTGCGTTTTTTTAGTATGTAGATGCACAGAATTTAGGCAAAAATAAAGTGGTTTTAGGACGGATGCAACACTCAATATGAATTAAAAGGAACTTTAAAAATCACGATTTTGAGACAAGATGGATGCCATATATAATTTTGAAGTGGGTCACGTGATCTTTTCATATCACGGTCATGTGATCGCTTCATATAAGAGGTGTTATTATTATTTTAATTTTTATTTAAAAAACTACTGAATATATTTCGCTGAATTTTTTTTTATATATTTTATGGAACAATGTGAATATTACTTAAAATTTTCGAAGCAATTTGTGGATTTTAAATCCGCTTAAAAATGTTTGAAAAATTAGGTCCCATAGGGCTCAATGTATTTCATTTTTTCAACCCGGGTTCAATCCAAAACTAATTGGGTGATATTATTCATTTATATTCCCATAGGTCCTACAGACCGTCTGAACAGCATACTAAAATTTCATTTTGATTAAGTCATTTTTACGGCAGTTATCGTGCTAACGGACAGACAGACAGATAGACAGAATGAACAAAGTCATAAACACTTCTTAACTTTATTGTAAAGTGTTAAAAATCTGATGTGGGCAGCACATGACTTCCCCTGCAGACTCAAATACATTTCCTTTTTATATCATTCCTAATTCATTAAATTGAGTTTAATTGTACTAAATAAAAAGAATAATTAATTGAAATTACACTTAATTAACATTTTTTATTTACCTTTCTCTTTCATTTAGTAACTGGACATATTCTCAAAATTGGCATAGCAAAAATGTGAAAAAACTGCAGTCAAATATATTTAGAACCGATGAGCTGTAACAAGAGGGGCATTGATTATTCATTGTTCACTGATAAGTGAAATGGGTGAAAAAAGCATTTTTAACACTTTACAACATAGATGAAAAGTATTTATGACTTAGTTCATTCTGCCTGTTTGTTTGTCTGTGTGTCCGTTTGTACGATAACTTCCGTAGAAATGGCAAAATGAAATTTTAGTGTGTTGTTGAGACGGTCTGTGAAACATATGGGAATGTAAATGAATAATATCACCCGATTAGTTTTGGATTGAATCCTGGTTGAAAAAATGAAATACATTGAATCCTATGGGACTTAATTTTTCAAACATTTTTTAAGCGAATTTAAAATTCACAAATTGCTTCGAAAGTTTTAGGAAATATTCAAATTATCCCATAAAATATATAAAAAAAAATTTCAAAATATGTTCGTTACGTTTTTACATAAAAGTTAAAATAATAATTAAACCATATAATATGAAGAGATCATATGCTCAACTTCAAATTAATATATGGCATCCATCCGGACCGTCCGACCTACCAGAAAGGTATAAGGTATCTGCTTGGACGGCAGGGAAGTGCCACCCAATTTAGACCGAAACCCAATGGAATAGGCATCTACAGGGACCGTACCCTCTTTTCCCTACCAATAACCTCTCGGAAGGACATACGGACCCACATGTTTAACGTGATGGTACTCCGCGTGAACACGGCAGCAGTTTCGGCAGTGGAGGGAATCGAATCCAGGCCAACCGAGTGCAATTCAAGCGCTAACCACTGGGCTGCCTCGCCCCCCAAATTGTGATTCTTAAAGTTCTTTTATATTTATACTTATTGTTGCATCCGTTCTAAAACCGCATTTTTGCGTATTTTCTGTACATCTATGCTCTGTGCCAAAGCAATTACAGTAAATTCTGTTTAAATGATCATCAAATTTTGATTAGTTCTGCAACTATACCTAATTTTAATGGATGCAGAATGTAAGCAAGTGATTGTAAAATGAGTTGTATAAGAATTGCTGAATTTTTTTTACTCAAAATTATTTAACTCTGGAGGCTGGAGTAAAAGTGTATGAATAAAATATTCATTTCTCTTACATAGAGAGCCATAGAGATATATATTTCGATGACGTCATTTGAATAAAGATTTATAAAAATGTCATTTTTTTTATCAAGTTTTGAGTTTTCAAATATACTAAATTATTGTAGTACTGTGATAATTTAAAATATATTAGCGTTGAATGCATCGCATTTTAGAGATGCTTAAATAAAATTGCATTTCAGTTGGAAAGTGTTTCATATTAGTGCTTTATGCTTGATTGATCTTCCTTGTTTTAAACATTAACTCAGTGAACAGCTGTTTTCTTATATCATATCTTACTATTCAAATAAAATGATAAAGAAGAAAAGTTTGAAAATGGCTATGAAGTTTTATAGCAGAACCTGTCATAAATGTTGAATAAACTATAAAGAGTTAAGGAAAGCATGAGTAACGTATGTAGGAACAAATAAGATAATAATAAATACTTAAATATGTTGCTCAAGTTTCCCTTAATCCATTGCAAAATGTGTTTTTTTATTTAACTATGAAGCATGCTTGTCTAAAATAGAAATCATAAATCACACCCTGTCATACATAGAATCCCATTGTCAACTTTCTGAAATACGTTTAAATATTCAAATATCAGTTTTGAATTTTTTAATTACAAATTTTAAATACCATGATTATAAAATATTTAATTTTTACTTTCCCTACAGTACATAGCAATGTATAGGAAAAGTATTTGAATCATGTGGAAAATTGCAACTCGAGTTTTCGACGGATCCACACGTTTTGGGACTTCTAGAACACAAAACACTATTTTTAGTCTATTGTTTGTGTGTGTATTTCAGTGCAACGCATGCATCCACTCTAGCTAAAAAATTTATTGACCAGATTTAAAAAAAAACATTATAGGCAAGTCACTTGTGCGGGACCCTGATGCTGATTTGATTTTGGTATGATTCGAAAAAGAAGAACCTGCCTTTTTTTTGCAAAAATTGTCAAAATCTAAAATAAAAGTCTACGTATGTTCAAATGTATCAATTAAATGCTAGTTTTATATGCAATTTTTGGGGATGAAAAGAGATGAAAATGGCGATGAAAAGAGAAGAGAGAGAGATAATGAAAAGAATGAAAAATCTAATTCCACTACTCTAGGACTAACCGTTCTCGAGATATTTCAGTGTTATCGCATTTTTGCTTCGCTGCCTTTGAAAATACGTCCAGTTACCAAATGAAAACGAAAATCGAATTAAAAGTGCAAATTCAGTGTAACTTCAAGTAATTATGAGTGTCATTTTGTGCAATTAAGCTCAAAGTAACGAATTATTAAATAAATAAACAGAAAATGAATTTGAGTCTGTAGGGAAAGTCATGTGCTGCTCGCATCAGATTTTTTTTTATGTATATGTAAAGACAATTTTGGACACCAGTATATATTACTTTTTTATTAATACATATTTTGGCTGATGATACGTCATGGCTGATGATACGTCAAAAATTGAATAATAAAACTTACTATCGGCAAGATTATTTCTTAACTAAAGTTACTAGAAGATGTGTTTTCCCCCCTTTAAAATGAAGCTATTTAATGCTTATCTATACATTAACCCTAAAATATTTGCAAATATATAACGTAAAACATTTGAATTAAGGATCTAAAAGTTCATCATAAGTAAACTAATGTTCAGCGAAATTATATTTAGAGAATTGAGAGCTATACAATTTTCTGCCCCCCCCCCCCCTTTCACTTAAATATTTTTCCGGTGATGTGACTGAAAGGTTTCATATTTTCTGATATGCATTTTTAGCGCATGTAAATCGGTCGATACGATTCAAAAGCAACGAGTTAAACATTTTGACAGTTTAAAGAGTGACGTTATAACGAGAACTAGCTTTATTCATCAAATTGACACTTATCCTCATTTTTTTTCCTTGTTCGTCTTCATATATTTAAAGACCATGACGGCGTATAAACGCTTTTGCACAGGTATCAACACGCTGCATTTCATTAACGCAGAAATGCAAACAGACATGGCAGATCAGAATGCATTAATAGGGCACTCCTTAATATAATTAGAATGCGTGGTTAAGATCTATGAAACACATGACAGTGAGAAATAATGAATGCAAGGTAGTGCACTTCTAATGCGAATATTAAAATATGTAAATATGTCTATCACACACCAGGTCCTTCAATGGGGTGGTCAAAAAAGTAGCACCTCTTTCACTGTGGTCTTGTATTTTGTATTCAGTGCATAGGATTTAACTTTTCTTTTTTATCAGGGACAACTATTTATAGATGTGCAAAAGGTGTAATCAATTAAACTCGCCAAGATGATAGTTTTATTTTTATCATTTTCTTTATTAACCTCGTTTAATTCTTTATCTCCTTTCCTATCTCTTTTATTTACTCAAATACCATAACAGCGTCTACTTCTATATAAAGTAGCGTCATTCATGAATGATGAGTTGTGATTTTATCAGTACCAATGCAGGAGATTCCTTGCTGCAGTCGGCCCGCTTAAACGAATATTGACGGTTCCAGCAAATATTATTCGGTTAAGCGCGATATTCGATTATCCGGGTAAACAAATACAAATATGTACTATAGCTACTAAAATTCCTAGTATATACTGCACAGATAATAACACAACTGCACAGATTATAGACTGCACACATAATAAACCATGAAATATTGAAAAGAATAATAACAAAAGAAAGTTATAATTTATATATATATATCAGGTGGCCAGAATTAAAACACCCTTACTCTGAGCTCTCTATACATCGAACTACTCAGTGTAAAGGCTCCAAAATTGTTGAACCTACTATTCAAGACATGGGGAAAGGGATTACGCGAAAAAAAAAATTTAGTTCCAGAAACACCGATAGGTGGCGATGTACAACAGAAAATATGCTGAAATGGCACAAAATAATCACAAGAAAAACAAACGCATGCGATATGGAATTTTTCCTTTTTAATTTCTTTTGCTAATATGAAAAAAAAAAGATAAAAAAGTGAATAAACTTAAACTGTCTTTGTAACTGCAATTTCGCACTGTAAGCACAAAAATTTGCATAAGCCCTTTGTTTGCAGCTACTATGTTCTGGGCATAAAAGGGGATAAAACTCTATCGATAATGTTCTTGTGATATGAATGTTTGGTACGTTCGAATAAAATGTGTTACAAATGTGTATTTTGTATCTTTTCAGCATATTTTCTGTTGTACAGCGCCACCTATCGGTGTTTCTGGAACTAATTTTTTTTTTTCACGTAATCCCTTTCCTCAAGTCTTGAATAGTAGGTTCAACAATTTTGGAGCCTTTACACTGGGTAGTTCGATGTACAGAGAGCTCAGAGTAGGGGTGTTTTAATTCTGACCACCCGGTATATATAAGGAAGCTAATTTAGAACATGAAATATATGGCATACTCTATCATAACATTAAAGAGGTTAAATGATTTCCGCCAAAGTGGATTTGAAGTATTATATCTAACGAAAGGAAAACAATGATGCCAGAGAATCAAAATTGATCCTAATTTTATACTAAAAGGTGATATAAGCAATAAAACATGGGAATTAAATTAATCGTTTATAACAATGATACACACATTCTAAGCACGTGCGTCAAAGACATGGTGAATGTTGGAAGCCCAAAATGTCAAAAATATAATGAAGAAAAGATGTAAATTTGAATAGATGGAATTGGATAGAACCACTGTTGATGTTACTTTTCAAGGAGTTTCACATCCACAGAGGTTCCAAATGTGTTTCATATTATGATACAACCATGTGGTTGAAACATCATAAAAAGATCCGACACATTATAAAACAAAAATAATAAGAGAAATATGGAAAGCGAACGTTGATAGTACAAAAAACTAAATACAGCAATATTTAACAAATTCATTAAAATGGATGTGATTAGAAAACAAATTCATACATATGATCACCTTCATTCTTGACGCCGAATATAGTAATGCACTAACACAAGAAAAATACTCTATAGAATTGTAGAGAGCGCCATCTGATGATAATTTTTGTAAATTATTTTGAAAAAGATTGGTTGTATTGAAGTATATGTATTATCGCTAAAGCTCGAAAGCTGTTAATGTGCACATTACCTAGCTAATCTGCAGATTAACTGATTTGTTCCGTTAAAGTGCGGAATCAAGAGTTTTCTGCATTTTACCTAGGTAATGTGAATATTAACGGCTTCCGTATCGTTAAAGTTCAAAAGTTTGTTTCTCTCATTTCTTTTCTCTTCTCCTTCCTCCTCTCCCTCCACTTTCAGTTTTGGTTTCGCCAGAGTCTTGTCGCCGGTTGTTTTTATTTCTCATAATTTGCGTCTGCTGCCAGTGCTTAGCATAGCTAACTCTGTTTTCAAATTCGTTTCTGCCTGTTAACGCGTGAATTTGTGTAGTGATTTTTTTTAAAGCAGATAAACTTAGCTCCTAGTATGCAAACAAGCACCGAATTGGTGAGTAAAATAAAGAAAAGATTAGATCTTATTTTCACTTTAACGAGTGCCTAGTAGTTAATGTGCAGATTATCTAGGTAATTTGCAGATTACCTAGGTAATTTGAGAAATGAAACACTTTTCGGCACTTTAACGGATCACCCTAGTTAATCTGCACATTATCTAGATAATCTGTAGAATAACTGATTTCTGCACTCCTTACAGTATTGTAATAAGTCGGCTAGATGGCTACTAAATTGCGTATTTTCACATAACCTAAAAATCCAATGATATTGATTAATTAAAATATTTTTGCATACTTGTTTACTCATACAGGAGTTAAAATTGATAATCTTGTGAATTTTAAATGGAAAGCTTTTTCTTTTATCAAAAATATTTGACAAAAATGAAAAATTATTATCACGAGAGTGAGTTAAATCTATAAAGTTAACACTTGATGAAATGTTGCTTTCATTTGGTATATATATATATATATATATAATCTTTTGTCAATTAAGTATTTTGATTAAGTATTATTGCATTTTTTTTAAGTCTTATTGCAATTAAGTATGACTCAAAAATTTTCCATTGATAGTTTTGGATGTCCTGGAAACTTGGCATTTTGGACCCATTGTCCCCCCCCCCCCCCACCTTCAAATGTGTGTCTATGATAAAGAGACATATAAACTATGGATCATTTCTGATGAAATTATTGTTTTTGAATTACTGATGTACATAAATTATTAAATAGACAACAGGAAAGAAACAAGAAAATAAGCTGAGACAATTTCTTTTAAGGTTTCATCAACTCAAGAGCAATAAATATCAAGGTAAATTAAGTATGGTAAATTAAGCATGGTACATTAATTTAATATTTTCAGAATATGTTTTCTAATTTGAATTTATAAATCGCTTTCTGTCTGCCTCCAAGGAATGATTTAGTAGGATGTGCACATATTTTTAAATCTATAATTCCCAAACTACAAGAAAAAAAAGATGCAAATGACACATGCATATTTTCTCATCTAATTTTCTATTGCCTCGGAATATCGCATGTTCCAAATCTCCCACATCTGAGCATTCCAACACGAGCTACTATTCCAACAAAACAAACCATCTCAAGTCTCAATCGCCTCCTAATCCTTCTTCCACTTTCACAGCATTATTGAAGTCAGAATAACAGATGTCTTTGCTGACAATAGTCTTAAATTGAAGATAACGAGCCGCGCTGGGTTCTTCAGTCTAAAAAATCCGAACAGATTCATAGCCTATTGGCTTATTGTGACAGTCCAGAGGGGGATTAGAGCTTCGAATTGATGGCTTCGGCAGGTAGAGATGACAGCGTGACAAATACGGAATTCAATTTGGCACTTTCACCGCCGAAATGTTGGTGGTAGCCTCATAGGAGGTGCGTTAAATATGATATATAAGACAGGTTGGGGGAGATCACTTGGTGGCAAGAGAAATGGCTGATATTTCTATCCGCTGGGGAATCCGATTTGGGAGGTTTTGGTTTGCACAGCAGGATTATAAAAAAAGTCATTGTAAAAGAATCAATTATACAACCTGTATTTTTCATTCATTCTTTTTTAATCTCATCGAATCATTTTATACAAAACTCAGTTACATGGGCCATATTTTAGAATTGTTAGATATATTAATGATTTACTAAGTCATGACACGTCAAAAAGTTTTGACATGTCTGTGGATATAATGGCGAAAATAAGTAATTGAGATATAAGGAAGCTACAAAATGTCTGTCTAATTGATTTTAAGCTTTATAATATCTTTCAGTAAACTTGATTTTTCTTTTTTATACATAGAGAGCTGAGCATAGGTGGTATACTTGCTACTTTCGCATATTTTTGCTTTTGAATATTTCTGACATATTTTTACTTTTGCATATCCGTAGTATATTTTTATTTTCTTATACAATTATATAAAGTATTGTTTTCTGATTCATGTTATTAAAATTGTATATAAATTTCTTTTTTAATTGTATTAAACGTTTTCAAATAGAAAAATGTGATAGCTTACAAAAATGTCAACTGATATATTTTAGATTTTAAAACACTCCAATGATATAT
Source organism: Amaurobius ferox (assembly GCA_951213105.1). Classification (NCBI taxonomy): domain Eukaryota; kingdom Metazoa; phylum Arthropoda; class Arachnida; order Araneae; family Amaurobiidae; genus Amaurobius; species Amaurobius ferox. Next base: position 26,560,537 of record OX578138.1, on the reverse strand, counting down.
TCAAAATTCGAAATTCTAGTTTTCTAAATCAAACTGTATAAAATTATGTATAACAGTAGCACGCGATTCTTAATTTTTTCATTATAAACAGCCAACATATATTCATCTTTAACTTTTTTCATACTCATAGAAAAAAAATAGAGTAGTCAAGGAAAATATTGTGACAAGGTCAAAAACTGGAATTCGAATTTCCGATGGACATATTTGAAGACCATTAAATAAAAACATTATCCATAATATACTAATCAGACAAATTTAATGCGCTTTAAAGGAAATAAATTTATTTCACTCTTTTTCGTATAAAACATTTAAAAGAAAATACCAAAATATAACCTAGAAGCAATTTTTTATTAGAGAGTGAAGATGAAAACAAAGAAACAAATTTCAAGAAATCAGTCAAAACAATCCACCGCTGAAGCTACTTCCTTTCTTACACCACTAGAGGGCGAAGCAATCGTTATCAAAATCACTCTCACGAATAGAAAAGTTCAACTCCATTGTTCTAAAAAGTTTCACAGATTTGAACAATTATTGTAAATGCTCACGTATAAAACATTTCCTTTTATTAGATGAGTTCTTAGAATAATAACTCAAAAAGTAGATGGGAAAAAATAGATGCACAATGAAACACAAAATAAAAAATGAACTTAAAAGCTTCTAAAAAATTGAGGAAGATGATAAAAAAGTTCCCCAATTTTTCATTAGACAATAGAACGTTTTAAAATGTAGGATGACCTGGTGTGATATATATTTCGGATTTTGTGGTAAATAAAAAAATCGTTCTGTATTTAACCAAGTATATAAAAATAACAAATTTGAATCAAGAAAATAACGTTTAATACAGATTTTGCTTAATCAAGTAATTTTGCTAAATCAATAAATATTTAGGTTAGATAATTTAGAATTTTATGTGAGTAAAATCAGATCTCCAGTTTTACTCTGAGCAAGAGAAGATTTTAAAATCTGAAATTAGATGGTGCGAAATATGTTTTGAATTTTGAGATAAATAAAAAAATTGTCTTTTTTTTAACCAATTATAGAAATGATAAATTTGAATAAAGGAAAGAACATACAGCTTTTGATCAGTTTGAATAAATAAATATTTGCGATTAATAATGCCGATATTTTTCTAAAAATCTAGGATGACCTGGTGTAATATATATTTTAACCGCTAAGATAAATAAAAAAAAATCGTTTTTTTATTAAACAATTATAGAAATGATAAATTTGAATAAAGTAACTAGCGTTTCAATCAGATTCTAAGTTTAAATAAATATATAAATACATATTTGAAATGGATAATTTAGATATATATGTAGATTGTAAAAACTCTTCCTCTATTTCGTATTAGACAATAGAGCGTTTTGAAACCTAAGATGACCTGGTGGGATAGGTATTTTGGATTTTAAGACAAATAAAAAAATGTTCTTTCTTTAATCAATTATATATAAATAACAAATTTGAATAAAGAAAATAATATGTTATGCAGATTTTGTTAAATCAAATAAATAAATAAATATTTGGGATAGATAATATAGATTTTTATGTATAGCTGGTAGAAACGTTCCCACCATTTTACACTAGACAACAGATTATTTTAAAATCTAGGGATCACTTGGCGGTGATATATATTTTTTGAGATAAATAAAAGAAATTGTTCTTTCTTTAACTAATTAAAGAAATGCCAAATTTGTATAAAAGAAAAAACGTTTCCTACTGATTTTGCTTAGTTGCAGTTTCCGATGTACGAGCAAGTTGCGTATCTTGAGGTCGTTCGTCTTCAGTGCGTTCGTTTTGTGTTAAACATTTAAGGAGATATGGCACCCAAATTGCTGAAATCTGCAATTTTGTAGTTATAGTTTAATTTTTTGTATTCAGGTGGATTTTAATTATAGTAAATAAAATGTGATATTCAAAATTTTAAAAATTAAAAAAAAATATTTTTTAAAAATTAAAATTTCAAAAATTTGACGAGTTTTCTTTTTGATATAAGTAAAAAAATAATTTTTTTTAAATTTTAATTTGAACATTTTTTAACATAAAAATATGTAAGACACTTCTCACAATTGTCTTCACAGTTTTTGGAAATATGAATCAGAAAAAATTTAATTAAAAAAATATGTAAAGGAACGTGATTTTACACCACAAATATTTGTTTTTTTATTATGATTTTCGAAAACAACACATATTTCAGCAACTGCTGATGACAAATTAAAGAAAAGTATATATATGTATATATATATATATATATATATATATATATATACATATATATATATATATATATATATATATATATATATATATATATATATACATATATATATATATATATATATATATGTATATATGGGAATTGTTTAGACCGATATCCCATTACCAACTTTGTGCCATGGATAATTTTGAATATAGTAATTACCCTACTAAAAATTATAATTTCAATAAATGTAAGAATAAAAAATGCAAAACCTGCCCATATGCTTCTCATACTCAAATTACAAACCATGAAAGTCTTCTGCCTTTCTGCAAAATTTTTAATTGCATCTACCGTTTATCTTGTAACATATGCAATCTATCATATATAGGACAAACTAGTAATCCCATTCATCTACGTATGAATGTACACAGAGATCATGTCAAAAAATATATTCTAAATAATAATTTTCTTCCTACTTCCAATAAAATTGAATATAAACACTTTGCCAAACATGGTTTTGAAAATATTACTATACATATTTTAGATATAAAAACAAAATCAGCAGATAGGATTTATTTTGAAAACTACTATATTAAATCACATTGTACTCTTTTTCCATATGGATTAAATCAAATGTATCTAAATGGTAATGTTGTAAAAAATAATTTTGTAGATAATAAATATTCTATTTTTAATCACCTTTTTTTGAAACCCCATTTAAATGATAGTGAATCAATCAAACTCAAAAGATTTAAACGAGGAAAGGGACATTCCAATCTTAATGATCATAAATCTGAGATTATAACTCTACATAATCAATTTAATAGAACTTTTCAATGGAAATTCATTAGATCCTGGGTTTTTGCAGTAAAGAAAAAACATTTAAATAAGGTTTATGCCATTTTTTTAAAATTAAATCTTGCTAATGAACATTTTAATCATATTTTCTTTGATTTGCTTATTACAAGATCACAGTTTTTAAATTTAAAACTAAATCAGTTTCATTATAATAATACAACTACTAATTCTTAGTGTGTTATCTCTTTCAAACATCCTATATATAATTCTATAAATTTTGGACATCTGTTTAACAAGTTTAAACATTTATTGCCTATTGGTGATTTCTTTGTTTCAAAGACATTCAAATACAATAAGCCTATTGGTAGGTCTATATTTAATTATAATGAAGTTTCACAATCGCTCTCTATTGATCATTCTTCTCAGTCAATTGTAGATAGTGAATGTATTTGTAAATTAAATAAATTTGCTAAATTTCTAAATCCTGACTTGGGGCACATAGTTACAGGAGATTTAGACCTTGTTAGTGACAATGTGTTAAGAACCATTATGTCATTTGGCACTAAATTTAGGATACCTTCTTGTAATAATTCTTTTAAAGTCTTAAAATCAATTAATCTTGATCTTGATAAATATATATATAAATTAGCTTGTAAATATGCTCTGCCATTAGAGGCATTTAATATGTGGAAATTTACTATATTAGAATCAATTAAAAATGCTATTAGAGATATTAAATTGTCTAGATCTTTATATAATATTGATAATATTAAACATTCCATTAATGATTTACAAAGATCCTTTGTTATCACCTATGTTGATAAAGCCTCTAATAATTATGCTATTATCTGTAAAAAATTTTATATTCAATTTCTGTTAGATTATTTAAAAAATAATAGTCTTTTGAAACCTGATTTACATTCCATCAATAGTATTAAATTGAAAATTATCAATATGTATAATGATTTAAATATTAAATATAAATATCTTAAATTTCCTTATATAGTGCTTATTCCAAAATTTCATAAAAATCCTATTAAATTTAGAACAGTTACTAGTGGCCATAATACTTACTCTACTACTGCGAGTAAATTATTACTAAATTCTTTAAATCTAATAATAATAGTTTAAGCCAGACTAGCAATAACTACCATATTCTAAATAATAGTAAAGAATTAAAGAATAAATTAACATCTCTTAGAAAAATAATAGGATTTCAAACTTTTGATTTTAAAGATCTTTTTAATAATATTAAGATATCTGATCTATATGATGTAATTTTAGCTCTATATAATGCTTATATTACACCTCTTTCAAATCAAATTAAATTTAAAAATTTTCCTAAACTTCTTCACTTTGTTATTTTCAATAATTATATTTTTCAAGGAAATAAATTATACTTACAAGTCTCAGGAGTTCCACAGGGTGGCTGTAGTAGCAGTATGCTAGCTAATTTATACCTTTATCATTATGAAATGTCATTTACTTCAATAGATTATACTTTTTACAGATATGTTGATGATCTGATTTGCTTAGTACATACAGAAAATTATCTCATAGATATAGATTACTATCCAGACAATTTGGAATTAATACCTAATGAAGCTACTATTAATAAAAATGTTAATTTTTTGGATTTAAATCTTTTTATTGATCCTTCTAATAGAATTGTTACAAATTTATATGATAAAAAAGACTTTTATAATTTTAATATTAATAAAATCTTACCTTTTAATTCCTGTAACTCGATTCAATTATTTAGAAATATTATACTCAATCAGCTTTTTAGAATTTATAGATTATCTGATAAAAAATTTCATGCTATGCATATCAATAATCTCAAAATTACTAGTAATTTATATAAATATCCCACTTATTTAGTAAATAGTATTGTTAAAAAATTTAAAATAGCTGGATTTTTATAATTCTTTCCATAGTATCATATAATTCTATTCATAGTATCTTATATTAGCCAGTCATCTCCATTTTTTTTTTTTTTCATTCACTTCCCACTTCAGCATTACCTTTATTTGCCCCTCTTTTTAGTAGCTCTTTTTGTATATTAATACTTTTTCTTTACATTTCGCTTCACAGTTTTTCAATTCTTATGAATGGCAACAGTAAATGGTTTTTTATTTTTTCTTTACGAATGGCAACACTGGTCTCTTCTATCAGTGTTCCCTCGATCCCTGTAATGAATCGTCTGTACACATGCTGTGCTTTTTCCAGGTATTCATTTTTTCTTTTTTATTCCATCTTTATGTATGTCGTCCAAGTAGAAATAGTTCATAGATTTAATCTATCTATTTCTTCAGAAACATACATTTTTGAGTTTGCTTCTACAAAAAACTTGGACATGATTAGATTTTTGTAGAGGTTAACAATTCATGATTTAGGCTTAGAGCCTCGTCCACGTGTAAGGCGTTTGTGCTTGATTTCGTTTGTTATACTTATTTCGATTCCATACCTTTGTATTATATTTTTCATTGACTTGTTGATTCGATATTAATTTTTTTATTTTTTCCATATGCTTGAGGATTAATTGATTTTTACATTTGTTTTGTACGCCAGTTAGATAGTTGAATTTAGTTTAAGTTTTTCTTTTTTTGTTTCCATACCTTTTAATTTGGTTGATTTTCTGTAACTTGATAGCTAGTGTTTTGTATTTTTAATCCATTTGATTGATGATTTGCTGTATTATATTTTATTCTGTGGGTGTTTTTAAAAAGTTAGGTTTATCGTGTTACATCTTCTTACTTTTCGTTCATTGGATTTTCAAACTTCTATTATTATGTATATATATATATATATATATATATATATATATATATATATATATATATATATATATATAAAACAATTGTTCCAAATTTAATTCTTATCCGAGCAGTAGAATTTGACTTATATCAAATTAAATTTATAAAAATGTTGAAAATCACGTCTTTGAGTAAAAAGTCATTAAAGTTTAAAAATTCTGCAAAACAGCTGAAGATATTCTATTTAACGTAGCAGAAGTTCTATTTAACGTAGCAAGATGAATTTGGTGTCAGAAAATTATGAATTTTTTTTTAAACAATAAAAAAATTGAGATTTTTCGGGATTTTTTTGGGTACCATACCTCCTTAAATGCATTTCTAGGAGTAAACATTCTACCATGCACACACACACAGAAAAAAAAAACATTTTGAACATCGAAGGTTTATTTTATGCAATACGGGGTTTATTAAAGCGTAAAATAAGTAAGACTCAGTGCTATTTAATTTGAGAGGAGTTCCTGGATATAGTTAGAAAACTTTAATTTCAAATACGTGTCAGATATTTATAAAAATGAAATAGTGGACCAAATGCGACTGTAATTAAGTTTTTTGGATTTTCAATAAGTTTTGGTAAATGTTAACAGTGCAAGTTTTTTTTTTCTTTCTGAAAATTTCTATTTGATGTCTGACTTTTAGTTAAAATACTTTGTCTCGTATAACCCTATTTTAATTTAATTAAAAAAATGTTAACTCGTGGACCACTTAACACATAGGTGAACGAAAAGTGGCTAATATGTTGAAATCGCTTTTAAAAGTTTTTTTTTTTCAATAACCTTACAGACAAACACACAGTAGAAACGCTAGGAAAACTACTTTTATTTTTCGGAAAACAATTCTGTCAGTTAATAAATAAAAATAAACTGAGAAAAAGTTTTTCGGCCAGAATCCATGCAGAAATTGCACACTAAGTTTTCGGTATTTGTCTCTTTTGTAGTCCTCCACAGTTAGTCATATACAGCCCCATGTTGATTAATTTGTCTGTCTTGCGCATATGGCATTTTTGTCCTGGGTTACCTTGGGAACATGGGTTGAGACCACATTTTCACGTTAAATCATTGTCAATAAGTTTCTTACAATGTAAGTAAATGTTCTTAAAAAGAAAGCAATAAGTTTTATAAGCATATAAACTCAAACATTTAAGAACTTACCTCGAAATGAGAAAGACTAGCATTATACGCTCAAAACTGCTGTTAAAACTTAAATTTCTTTTCTTTTAGAAAAAATTCTTATAACTACATCATTCAGTATAAAAGGATTGGCTACCGGTTTCAAAGGCGAAAAGCATCCTTCTTCTTCAGGACAAGTAAGAAGCGCAGCTTTATTCTACAGGAACAAGTAAGAATCGCAAACTTCTTCTTCAGGACAAAAAATAAGCGCAGCTTGCTCCTTCAGGACAAGTAATAAGCACAGACTTCTTCTTTAGGAACAACTAAGGATCGTAGACTTCTTCTTCAGGACAAGTAAGAATCACAGCCTTCTTCTTCATGAACAACTAAGAATCGCAGCCTTCTTCTTCAGGACAAGTAAGAATCGCAGCCTTCTTCTTCAGGAAAAGTAAGAATCGCAGCCTTCTTCTTCAGGAAAAGTAAAAAGTGCAGCCGAACCAATGTGAGGTTCACTTCTTGCTTGTTATATATAAAAAAAAGCTGTTTTTTGCCTTTGAAATCAGTAGATACTACATTTTATTGTACTGTATGCTGTAGTTATACAAAGTTTTTCTCATAAAGGAAAAATACTTCTAAAAAAGACTAAACGTCACGACTTCTCCCAACAGAATAACTAGAATAATATGGCTACCAATCTCCAGAACAACTTCATTTTAGTCAAAAGTGTCAGGGAACGATTGTCTACAACGACGCTTTGCGGTTAAACATCGAACTAAAACAAAATTCTTGAAGTGGTCCACCTTGTGAATACTTGCCACCAATTGGCTCACCTATCTTATGTGGCCCATTATGTACGATACATATCGCACAATAAAATAAAAAGTAACAAGAATAAGAAAGAGGATAACGTATAATAGTTCACTTTAATTGAAAGTATAGAGTGACAAGAAAGGATACAGAAAACTAATTGCAACTATATTAAACTTTTACTCTAACATATATATTCAAAGCAATACAGTATTTGTAAAATTTAAGGTTACAAAACATTTTACTTCAAAGACGTTTACAAAACATTTTACTTCAAAGACTTTTTAATAATATAAACTTATAAATTTATTATTCATCTTGCTTACTTCTTATCCCCTTAGCGTGGATTACCAAATTTATAAATTCTTGTATCATATATTAGTATGCATCTATGACATATAAAAAATGTCCTTGTAAAAATTCAGGCTCCTAGCGTTATCAGTTGGAAAGATATGGCAACGAGTCATTAAGTCAGTCTGTAAAGACTTTGATCAAAAAGATGGTTTTGTAGATATCAAAACTTAAAATTAAAGTTTTAGGTTTTTTTTATTTAACATTCTTTTAAATTTAAAGGTTAAGGCAAATGAAAGAAACAGTAATAATGGTTATTATTTTGATTCGCTTGATACGGTAAGCAAACAATATCGATACGATCAAACACGATATGGATATGAGAAGCAATATTAATTCATCACTTGTGCTGATAGACCAAACAAAGTTGTCCATCACTAGTTGTTACAGGCCAACATCAATCCTTGCCATCATTCAACCCAGTGGCCAGTGGTCCAACCTCTTCCAATCTATCCCAAGGTAATTTGCCTCGTTATCAGGAGCTCCGCGCCTCATTTTCACAAAAGACATTTCTGGACGGGTATCACTGAATTGCTTTTGATTAAAGCACTATTATTGATAACGCCGTCATTGCAAGGTAATCTATCACGGAGTTGAACCAAGTGGCTGTTTTTCGATGTTAGAAAATGATTACTGGAGAAGCGGATGGATGAGACTGATCATGTTCTCCGAACCAAGGTGAGAGATATCTTAATGCAGTGACTCGTTTGATAGGGTTATGTCTTCGTTATAATTCAATAGAACCTTGCTTTAGAGATTTGAACGGGTTGCAATTTTAGACCCGGGAGTAACAGCCCGTATTCAGCCCGATCTTGAAGACATTTCTAAATCTTAATCTGGATTTTATGAGCTTCAACACGATCTGAACGAACCCGAATTTTTGTTTTTCAGATAAATTAGAGCAATCATAATAGAATCATAAATTAGAGCAATGTGTGTTTAGAATTGCGTAAAATGCTGTTTAAGTTTTTTTAAATTTAAATTAACAATCATGTTTTATATGTTTTGTGATAAAATTTATTAATAACATATTAAAACACAAACTTTCTTTCCTTCAATCCGGCATTAACTTATTTAAGATCAGTCTAAGTCCGACGCGGCCGTACCCGTAATTTTCAAAACAATATACGACCCGACCCGGTCAAAGAATCAGGACTGAGACTACACAGACATCCATCCCGTTTATTCCAATCCAGCGAAACTAATAAATTTACTAAGATCTAAGACAGATCTACAGATTTCGAAGCCTGAAGAGAAAGCTTAAAAAGCGTTAGAAGCCGCAATTCTAGATTTTTATGCGGCCCCACGTAACAGAGTCCGAGTCTCGTTCAGAGTCGAATCTAGCAGAGAACATTTTATTAGTATTTAACTTGTCTCAAATCTTTGGGTATCAAACACCCTGCTCGAAGTGTTTTGATAAATATGTCGTAAATAATTGTATACTAACATAATTAGAAAAATGTTTATAACTCATTTCTCCCTTACATTTGTAGAAATGTCTTTATTGTTTTTTTCGTATTCACATTTGTGAAATTAATAAATATCATTTCTATATTTTGGTCTTAATGTCTATTTATAACTTGTCAAAATATTTACCGCGTTCCGTTTGACCCGGGCCTATTCAAGACTCGATCTCAGCCTAACCGCATTTTTCAAAGAGAATTTGCGAGATCTAAATAACCTTTTGATTATTATTTCCCTCAGTTTTCATTATAATTTATGTTTACTTAAACTAATGATACTAACTGGTTCGGTTATTAGACGAATCACCGGCCTAAACATTGACGGGTCTGCAGCTAAAGACGGGTCTGCGGCTAAAGACGGGTCTGCGTTCCTACGGGAGAGTAGGAGTAAGTTTCGGATTGGGAGAGTTCATGCCTTCGTTTTTGTCGTTGGCTTGTCTTGTCTTGAGTGTTCTTGTCTCGAGAGAGTGCGTGGAAGGAAATGAGGGTTCGAGCAAGTGAGTGGAAGGAACCCCCAGTGAATACAACGATAACTAGTATTCGGGGTTTGGCCGCAATATGAGGCGAGACAAAATAATGCCAGTGGTAAGCATAAAAGCTTTAGAATAGTCTCCATTTAAGAGTTATCACCAGGCCAGTTAATGGTAGTATCTTGTATATATTGTAAATTATTCTGGGTCTGGGCACTAATAATTACTGTCTATGTCATCAATTGCTTTAAACAGCCAGCTGCTGTTATTTCTGTGAAGTGCACAATAAATCTAGTTTGATTTACCCAGTGCAGTCATGTGTTACTGCCCTTGAATCAAAAGGTCTGAATATCAAAGAATTTAAGTTTGAGTTAAATCACTTTGGACATATCGAAGCTCCATCTTCAAGAACGACATCTAATGAGGATAAAGAGACATTTGGTCTTTACAAATTGTGGCTAAACATGGGTCGGGAGCCGGGCCAGAATGTTTTGAAATTTTTCTTAAGACAACTTTAAAAGTGTCCCCTGGCTAAGTTCACGCCTCTGCAAATCTCTAGCACGAGTCTTTTTTTATTGGAAGGAAATTTTAAACAGCAATATTTTGATGCTCTCGCGACTTTCTTATACTACCATCATATTTCATACCATGTTTATGTCCACTTGTATGAAAATCAGTGTCAGAATGAAAATGTGTGCTTTTTTTTAAGGAGTTTCACAATTTAATCCTATTTTTTTATTTTTTTACTTTTCTTTTAAATTCTTTAAAAGTTCACTTTCTAAAACTGGTTTAATGGTGTCGATAAATTAGTTTCATTTGACGAAATTAAAAAAAAGAACCGCCAAGTTGACAATATTTCGCTAAATTCGTTTACAAACGTGGGCAGACAAATAGGTACTGTAGATGACTTTCTGTGCAAATATGATGGTTTAAGTTCAGTTAAGGTGAAAATAAGAAACGAAAACACCCCTATATTAAAGATCTTTCAAATAAGATTGTTGTTTTATTCTTCGCATTCTCAGGATTTTTGTTTATCTGTATTAGCTTCAGCCAATTTCATTCAGAGACAGAGTGCTGGAATCAAACCATGGCCTCCTGAATTGTATCCAGATGTCACACTTTTCATCCCATCTTGTGACAAATTATCAGAAATACCTTACGTTTTTATTCAAGTTAATTAGATGATATTATATTTCATCTGTAAATGAAATGTTTATATCTGAGCTAATAGAGAGCATTCAGCTCATTATTTAAGTTTATTTTACTGTCATACTACTTTTATTCTTTTTTTCTTTTCAGTTTCCCTCGCATCGCCGTATTCCATACTCTAACTTTCGTGTTATAGCGGTATTTTTATTCTAAACTGTAAATATGATGGTTTAAGTTCAGTTAAGGTGAAAATACAAAACGAAAACATCCGTATATTGAAGATCTTTCAAATAAGATTGTTGTTTTATTCTTCGTATTATCAGGATTTTTGTTTATCTGTATTAGCTTCAGCCATTTGATTCGGACAGACGAGATTCTAATGTAGATGTATCTCAGTCATACCAATTATCTGGTTCTAAGATAAAACTAAAATTTAAAACCGAAAATGGAACGAGGAGAATTACAATGATTATATCATTACACAGTAGGTCTTCTGCAATCATTCACACGTTACACGACAACCATGAGACAATTTTGACGCATCGAACCATTCGTGACTGATGATGATCAATGATTCTAAAGTATAGATGTCACATGATCTAGAAATAGCAATCAAGGAGGAGATGACTTGGAACTTTCAACTCGAGAAACAAGTGGAACATATTCGGCTGATTTAAAGTTAGAATCGTTTAGTAATGTGATTTTAAAGGATTTTTCAAAAATGCAAATGCATCTTAATGTTATATAAAATTCAACTTGTGCCATTTCATTCAAAACTCTCTTTGAGATTTGACAACTCGAAAAATAAACAGGTTTTCTAGTTGATTCTGTTGTAATGTGCAGTGGTAAAGCGTCAGGAGAGAAAAGGCAGACAATGTCTACCGAAATAATTTTGGACTATGTAATTTTAATTTTTAATATATATTATTCGAAAGAAAATGTATGATATGTTTTCTGTATAAATAGACAAAGTGATATGTAGACAGATTTTTGCTCTGACTGACACCTGAGCACTGGAGTATTATTCAGGGAAGACATATCATATTGTCTTTCCGCGTCAAGAGATGTTGCATTGAAAATGGAACTAAAAGAAAATGTGCTAAAACCTTCTGCCTCAACAACTACAAGGCCAACCTCTGGACGGTTTATTCTCTGGTCTTTATAGCCATGAGAGCCGGGTTTGAATCCCATTTATGGGTAGAGAGTATTGTGAGTCCTGTGTATGTATATATGTTTGTAATGATATTGTTACACTTTCAAAGTAGTTATAGTTTCTTTAAAGAACAGTGATCCACAAAATAGCCCAATTCAGCCAAATCCTTCAGCTAAAATTATCGACAAAGATTACATTTGTTACATTCTTTTTTTTAATTTCTCACATGGCAGCTTCATATCTTTAAATTTAAGATCGGGTAGATGGAATTTTCTTATAGTAGCATACATGTTTTGTACAGTGTAAATACAAATTTAAAACTGCAGAATATTTAGCGATTTTTATTTCAACAGGCCATTTTGAAAATTGCACCTGTAGCCAAAAGCTCAGATCAACAAAAGCGGCTTTCAACAACACATGGTCGCTGTCCCACTTTCTGGTAATTTATAACTCTTTATGTTCCGTTTTGCTCGTTTAATTCGCATAGTATATAAAAATTAACTAGAACGTAAACTGCTTTTGTCGATCTAGACAACAGCTCAGATCAACAAAAGAAGCTTACCACAACAAATGGTCACTATCCCACCTTCTGGTTATTTATAACTCTTTATGTTCCATCTTGCTCATTAAATTTACATGTTATATAAAAATTAACTAGAAAGTAAGTTGCTTTTGTTGATCTGGCCAACAGCTCAGAGCAACAAAAGCAGCTTATAACAACACATGGTCACTATCCCACCTTCTGGTCATTTATAACTCTTTATGTCCCATTTTGCTCGTTTAATTTGTATGTTATATAAAATTTAACTAGAAAGGAAGCTGCTTTTGTTGATCTATCCAACAGTTCAGATCAACAAAAGTAGCTTACAACAACACGGAGTCACTGTCCCATCTTCTGGTCACTTATAACTCTTTATGTCCCATTTTGCTTGTTTAATTTGTATGTTATATAAAAAAAAACTAGACAGTAAACTGCTTTTGTTGATCTAGCCAACAATTGAGATCAACAAAAGCAGTTTACAACTACACATGGTTACTGTCCCACATTCTAGTCATTTATAACTCTTTGTGTTCCATCTTACTCTTTGCATTAGAGGTCCGATTGGAGTCTTCCCAACTTTGTTTTGAAAAGCTTTAGATTTAGGCAGACTCTATCTGATTTTGGATATTTTGGGGATCGTGTGGGATAGATAAATTCTATGTTTAAGAAAAATGAATATTAACGCAAATGCATAAAAAAGTATTACAAATTTCAACGATGCGTCTACAAAAGGCTATAAAACATAATTTACACCATTATGCACTTAAAATTATTTAGATATATTTGATACAGCACAATAGTTAAGTCAGGACAGTTAAAATTCAGTGTTTCTAAGGTTGAGTTGAACTCGATACGGCTACAAGCTTTTCAATTCTATTTAGGACAATTTACAATCGAACTGAGTAAAAGTCTTAAAAATATAAACTTGATGGGACGCTGAGGCAACATGAACAGCCACCCACATAAAATAAACAATAATTCTTTACTAAAAAAGAGAAAAAAAATATAAGAGGCAAGATGATCAAAGCCAAGAGACATCAGTGGCAAAATAAAAAAATAAAACGAATAATAAATAAAGCATGTAATATAAAATGCCCTACCCACTGGCTAAAAATAAAATCGACTGAATTATCAGTTATTGAAATTTGAAACTAATTTCGAATCAACATGTATAAATGGATCCATTAAGTCTTAAAGTAACGAATCCATATCACGCCCCACATCACATGCTACTTGATACCACACCATACATGAAAGTGAAAGAGGTCAAAGATATTGTCTCTAGATATATATATAATCCTACCCACCTTAACTTTTCGAAGGAGTGGAGTTGTCGAGCAACTTCTCTTGACAGGTGACAGACGATTGGAAGCTCGAAGAGAGGACTGACTTCTAATGGATCAGTTGCTTCACAAGAAGTGACAGGAGTTCACCACGATGCCCAGTAGCACATGCTGCGAAAGAATTGAAATCCTATAGTTTTCGAATGCTTCCAAGATGTTTCAAATGCATGAATATTTTAATTTTACCAAAACCGACTCTTTGTTTTAAATTAGAAATTGGACACCATGAGTGCAGCAATCAGAATAGGTGGACAAGTTCTGGGTTATTTGGTGATATTCAGTACAAAATAGAGGATAACTACACCAGCAGAAAGAAAGTGCATAAATTTTAAAAACCACTGTGAAGTCTGCTTTACCACGCAGGTGGATTCAAATTTAAAGTTGACTGAGCTGAGCGTTGGCGAAGTGTGATAAAATAATCTGGGAAGACAAGGCTCCAAATTTAGTAAATAAGAAATTTCATGATGTACGTTTTAATAAGGTTACAAATAAAATAAAATATTATATGCGTATTACAATGAAAATAAATTGATGGCATTTTGCAATTTTGTTATTACCCCGGTTTTGCAGTTCTCTGGGGAACGGATTCAAAAACCGTTTTGTGTGGGAAAACATATAACGGTTTTTGAATGGAAACTATGTTTTAATTCCTCCGTGAAAATCAAGGAAAACATGTAATGGAATAAAAATACCACTCAGCAAAATTTATTTTTTATTTGTTAAAAGTTTAATTTATGATTTACATAGACACATTCCTCTATTACTAACATATCAAAAATGTCAAAACCCTTATAATTTACTAATTCTCTAAATTAAATCAGACAATATACTTTCTAGTGTGAGTAACTAAAGAACTCCAGAGACCAGGGGAATTAGTCTCCATCAGGTGGAGACTAAGAGAGAAACTTCCCCACTTCATGTGTCCAATCCCTCATAATCCCTCCTCAATGGTTTCTCCTTCTCTCAGAGAGGGGGGAACCATTGAGGAGGATATTTTAATTCCTTCTGAATGTTTTCTGATGTGTGTTTCAGAATATTTTCCTATCACACTAAAGCTATTCCATGATTTTTCATGGGTACCTACTGGTTCGCTATTTCCGTTTAAAATAACTCTCCTTGATCCTTGTATAATAAACACCATGTTTGCGGAAATCAAACAATTCAGACAGAAAAAAAAATTAAGCTAATTTAGTTAGAACTTTTTATTTTCGACTCATTCTAGTACCATATTTTTCTGGATAACTTCTATTTTCAAGCTGAATGAGTACTTTAATTTGACAAGTTTGGATTAGATTGATCATCAATTAGGGGTATTCTTTTGGTTTTGAATAAATATACAGGGTGTCCAGTGCTATCGGTGCCCAATGGCTATTTCCTCAACCGTTAGTCACAGAGATACAATTCCAATTGCAAAAATGTTTTAAATTTTAAAATCTATTATCTTAGAACAGTTTAAATCAATAAATGCATTTCTGAAAGAAATACGAAATACAAATTTTTATAGAGTCCCCCGGTCCTACCAATTATATTTAGGAAAATCATCCTCATATAATTTTATGCAAAATAAAAAAAATCATCCTTTTACGACCAAAATTGACCGACCTATAGCTGCTTAAAGTTGGAGCACTTTTTGTGCTGAGAAATGGTCAATACGGTTCCTGATTGGTTGGTTGCCTGGAGAAATGGTCAATACGGTCCCTGATTGGTTGGTTGCCTGGAGAAATGGTCAATACGGTCCCTGATTGGTTGGTTACCTGAAACGGGACATTTTTATACGTGGAAAAGCGACTTAAGTCATAAAGTTTAATGCTTCATAACTCGGTGAATTTTGGTCGTAAAAGGAAGATTTTTTTTTATTTTGCATGAAATTGTATGAGGATGATTTTCCTAAATATAATTGGTAGGACTGGGGTACCGTATAAAAAATTTATATTTCGTATTTCTTTCAGAAATGTATTTATTGATTTAAACTGTTTCTAAGATAATAGATTTTAAAATTTAAAACATTTTTGCAATTGGAAGTATATCTCTGTGACTAACGGTTGAGGAAATAGCCATTGGGCACCGATAGCACGGGACACCCTGTATAACTAAATGAATGATACAAAATCTCACTATTTCAATCATTTTGTATATTGCATGATTCAGTTAAGAAATCTTAAGCTTTTATTAAAATCTGCATGTTTTAAAGATCTATGAATTTGATATGCCTTATAATTTGGACCGCCGACAAAGGGAGAGGAGGGAACACAAAGTTGCATTCATTGCATGAGGGTCTGGGAGTGTGGACCCGGACAAGACAAGGCCAATAACTTATATAATATACTTTATTCTCCTACTGCATTATCCTTGGAAAATGAATGCCAAATACGCGTTCAATCAAAGTCCATTTGAAGTGCCTCAATCTCAGACCCCGGGCTACTAAAGAGCCTAATAGCCCCCCCCCCCCCGCTCCCCCAAATTAACAAAAAGAATCTCACATTAAAAAAGTAAAATATTAGTTTTTTGGTGGATACTTCAGTTGATCTCTGAAAATGGAGTTGCATGTAAAACTACTAAAAATCGTTTAAACATTTAAATTAATAATATGTTGTTAGAAAAAATTTCTGCAAAAATAAGGATAATTGCATTAAGTGATTCAGCAAATACTAGATTTTAATAACCTATTTTAAAATTTGAAACCGAATTATAATCGGGCGTTGAACCAGAAGAAGGACCCCAGAGGCCCGAGCTCACATTACCGTTGGAAATCCTTAAATTATAGTTTCATTTAATCTGTGAACGAAGCAGCTGCTTAAAATAGAACTTTTGTAAGTACACTAAGACAAAAAAAATCGACGCATCCCGCACAATAATCCGATAATAATGAAACTTTACATGCAAGCACCTTTCGATCGAATATGCAAATAATCAAAAATTCGCATCCAATGAATGAATAGTCGGAACTATAGAGCATTGAAACTGAGCACCATGGTGGTGTATATAAGGAGCGAACCTCGCTTTCAGGAATAAAACATGGAGTGGATTTCGATTGCGTTTACGTACCTTGAATGTAACAATGCTTCGTCGGCGAATTCGCGGCCACTACGAGCATATGAAGGAGTTTGAAAGAGGGCGTGCGGTCGGACTGCATGAGACTGGATGGGCATACCAACAAATCGCTCGGCATTTGGGTAGGAGCGATACAGCAATTAGACAAGTTGACAGGAATGGGCCCGGAATGGCAGATTTCAGCGGCAAGCGGGCAGCGGACGGCCTAGAGCGACGACAGAGCGAGAAGATAGAGCGATTGTCAGAGCAGCTATGACAGCACGAGATTCGTCGTTATCATCCATCCAACGTGTGATAAACACAAAAGTGACCACCCGGATCACTAATAGAAGATTACGGGAGCGGAATCTATACTCGCGGCGCCCATTACGCCACCTACCACTGACGAGTATACACCGTCAACAGCGATTTCAATGATGCCGAACCCGATCAACGTGGAATTGTTCGGATTGGGAACGATTTGTCTTCAGTGATGGGTCCCGTTTCGAACTGAGTAGCAGCGCAGACGTGTCTCAGTCCGGACATCGTCAGAATAATGCTCTTACTGTCACACGCCACATGGTCCGACAACAGGGAGTTATGGTCTGGGGGTACCATTTCGTTTGATAGCCGGACCCCTTTGATAGTCCTCCGTGGCACCATCACAACACAGCGGTACGTTGCCGACATTCTACGACCCGTTGTATTGCCATTCCCTTCGCGACATTCCGGGCTAACTTTTCAGCAAGATAATGCCAGACCATACACGGCACGCCTCTCTTTTGATTGTCTACGGGCTTATGACACACTTCCTTGGCCCGCCAGATCCCCAGATCTCTCGCCTATTGAGCACATTTGAGTTGAGATGGGGCGTCGCCTGTGGCCATCCCAGGATGTAGATGAATTAGCTCGTCAATTGGGGGCCATTTGGAACGACATCCGTTAGAACACCATCCGGCAATTTTATGCCTCAATGTCACGTCTGGAAACAGCTTGTATCAAAGCCAGAGGTGGACCAACGCCATATTGACGTACTCACGTTATGGAGATCTTTTAGTGCAACAAATCATCCAATTGGTCTGAAATTCTAATCATTTCTTTTTCAGTACATCCACATTACACGTACCGAATTTTGTTTCATTTGTATAATTTTTTCTTGGTGCGTCGATTTTTTATGTCTTAGAGTGTATTTCGATGAAGTGTATACAAAGTATATATACATTTACATTGCATTTTATACACTTTCATACATGCATTGCATTGTATACACTTACATACATACATTGCATTTGCATACATTGCATTTGCATACATTGCATTTGCATACATTGCATTTGCATACATTGCATTTTATACAAGCTGTGAGCTCAAGGAAGGGGCCCGAGATATCCAGTACATCCTATACTCCCATTTTTAAAGAATAATCAATGTACATTACAATACATAGATGCACATAGACATAGATGTATATAGATGTATATTATATATAGATGATGTACTTGTGCTCAAAAGTAGTGCATACTTTGAAAACTGGTATAAAATCCCAAAAGTAGAAACTGAACGATGGATATAGATCACTAAATACGAATAAAATATGGATTAAGTATACTATTTTTGAATAGAATAGAATATTTTTGAATAGTCGCGAATAATAAGTGATACATGGGGTAAATGTTCAAATTTTTAAAATGGTAAGAAAGTTACTACTTACCAAGAGACTTATTCCCTACTTTGAATGCTTTAACGTAGGAGAATGATTAGCTCTTACGACTGCGCAAACGTCACAAAGACGCTCCATAAGACGTCACAAAGACGCTCTCATGCTGTTCATAAGAGATTTTGCAAATTAATACACTCGTACTGAAACTGAAGAGCAAGCAGATCGGAGCTCTGAGAGATCTTTGGGAAATGGCTGCTGACGTCCAAAACTTTTCCACAATGTATCCCAGACATATTCAGTAGGATTTATGTTCGGAGAATTAGTCAGCTGGCTATTGTATGCGCTGACTAGAATAGCTAGCTCTACGTTAGACGTGCATTGCATTTTGGCATATCCTTCAGAAAAATATGGAATAATGTACGCTCCTTTGACTTATGCCTCTCTATGTTAGTATACCATGCAAGTTGTTTAATTTTACGTATATTTTAGACGCGCATTCCATTTATCACGCATTCCAGGTCCTCTCCAAGTGACAAGACGTCGATTGCTACGCTGAACCTCGATTAATCTATAAGTTTGGACTCCAAATTTTATGTTCTCTGCAATATAAAAGTTTGACCTGCTTGGTTCGGGGCATTAATGAAGGGGGAGGGGGTGTAACGAACGCCCATAAGGCAGCATTAAAAGCCTTGAGCTGGGGACGTCTTTAACTCAACGCTGTGATACTAGCCTACCACGCTCTGGCCCCGGGATCAAACGCCGGAAATTGCCAAGTTGGTGATTTCGCATTCTCGCTATATTGGCGACCTTGGATACGAGCACAAAGCATCTTTCTCTCAATTATTTCCTGTTATTCAGCTTCCTGAGCATTATATACATAAATGCATTCTGTACTTTCAGTACCCCCCATGAGATGACTTCTTCTGATACGGGGTTCTCTGACGTGATTCCTACTTTTTCCGAGATTCTCTGACGTGATTCCTACTTCTTCCGAGATTCTCACCGTACGTTATAGGGTATTTTGACTCACTAGGGAGCCGATTGTAACAACTCCTTCACTTCAACTTAGGAGATCGCTGCCTCATCTGCAACAAAGTGACAATTTCGTTCGATTTCGACGAAACTCACTGAGGGGGGGGGGGATTGTAGCGAACGCTCATAAGGCAGTATTACATGCCTTGAGCTGGAAATGTCTTTAGCTCAACACTATGATACTAGTCTACCAAGCTCTGGCCCGGGATCAAATCGCGGCATTGCCAAGTTTGTGATTTCACATTCTCGCTACAGAGGCATAGTATGGAGCGTCTCGCATAAAGTACTTGTTGATTAAGTCTTTTATATAAGTTATGTTACGAAGCAAGTTGTCAACCATTCGCGGATAACCCTGAAGAAAGTGATCACGCTGGCATTGTTTGAGTACGTAGACCAATTAATGCCAAGTATCGATAATTTGATTTTGTTTTGTTTGTACTCGTGGAAGGCCTTCTATAGGTCGTCTGTGAATCTTTCCTGTAGATCTGTACCTTTGCCAAAGCCTTTATACAGTGACTTAACCCGTTCCAACTGCTTAGGCTACGTCAGCATCCGCCTCTATTCCAACATACCGATCACACGACCACGCATAAATTCACCCATTTGCTGTTTATGAGACATGATAATGTCAATAAGAAAAGTCTCAATCGACGACGAGAAACAAACAGAAATTGATAGAACTACTCATTTCCATAATTTTATTTTTTTGCATATCGCCGTTTTTTTACCAGCAGTCTGAAACGAAAATTTTGATTGACTTACTCATAATTGACTTACTCATAATTACTCTGATTTTACATATAACTTTCCTAGTTTGCAAATTTATTTTCAGCATTTTACCTCGAACAATTTTAGTTAAAACTTATTTTATTCATTTTATGCATTACTTTTGAACATCAGGTTATACGATGTTACTACTGGAAACAATTTATGACATCATAAAAACAGCGATGCTATAGAGACCCCGAATAAGGTTTGGAGTTTAACCCACAAACTGTTATTGTGATGAGTACAATACTGACACTTGAATTTTTTCGGAACAATTTCGACGAATAACTATCTATCACTGTGCAACAAATTTGTGCTTTGCCATTGTCGCTACACTCCGAGTACAACGAAAGCAGCAATTGATATTGAGTTAATTCATATCATGCAATTCTCTATATATTAAAATTGGTGTGAACTTGATTAAATCGAATACCACATACACAAATTTTGATAATTATCCGAAAAGACACAACTATATAAAGGAGATCTAAAAATATAATAGTTAATCCTTAAAGTGTATAAAGTGAAAGTGATTTTATTATTGAATTTTTAGCATAAGCTTCTAGGAAAAGCTCCACCAACTCCAGGGAATTTGTGAACCATTAACTGATAACTACTGGCCGATAACATTAACTGAGAACTAGATAGCAAGTAAAATGATTATCACACAAACTTTCTAATCTGTTCATACATTTTCTTTCATTTAATCGTACGTGAACAAAATACATTTGAATGCCATCAAGGACATATTTTTACTTTCCCTGCAATACATGGTAATGTATAGGGAAAGTATTGGAATCATGTCGAAAATCCCAACTCGAGTTTCCGACGGATCTACACGCTTCGAGACCTCTAGAATACGAAAAACTATTTTTAGCGTGACGTCTGTGGGTGTGTCTGTCTGTGCAGATATTGTATCCACTCTAACTAAAAAAGTAATTGACCGAATTTCATAAAATTTGGCAGGAAAGTGGAGTAGGTAAGTGGCTTGAGGACGAATCTGGTGCAGATTAGTTTTGGGTACGATTCGGGATAAAAGAATCTGCCTTTTCTTGCGAAATGGCCCGCAAAAGCACTCTAGCTCACTCTAGCTCCACTCTAGCTCAAAATCTAATGGACCGAATTTCACAAAATTTGGTAGATAAGTCGCTTGTGGGTAACCCTGGTGCTGATTAGATTTTGGTATGATTCGGAAAAAATAACCTGCCTTTTTTTGCAAAATGGCCCACAAAAATCGACAAAATCTAAAATAAAAATTTACGTATGCTGAAATATATCCATTAAATGCTCATTTTATACGTAATTTTCAACGAAGAAAAAATAAGACCAACCCCATTACACTAGGACTAGCTGTTCTCGAGATATTTTTGTTTTTTTGTTTTTTCTCTATGCCACCTTTGAAAATGAGTCCAGTTACCAAATGAGAGCGAAAATTGAATTAATAGTAAATTAAATTTAATTAAAATAAGAGAATGTGTATATAAGTCTGCAGGGAAAGTCATGTGCTGCCCACATCAGATTTTTCTAGCAGGAATTACTGGCCTAATACAATATAGGTTTTTTCTTATAGCATTTACGAAAATCCTTAGTATATCAAATTATCTGCACTAAATGCTATTTTGGAAACTGGATAGCTTAGTTAGTCATGTGTTCAGCTAGCAAGTAAAAAGATTACGGCACAAACTTTCTAATCAGTCCATCCATTTTCTTTAATTTACTCGCGAGTGAGCAAGAAATATTTGAATGCTCTCAAGGACATTATTTCTAACTCCTCTTTGACACTCACTCTTCAGAAGTCAGCATCAGACTGTCACGCCAGCCCATATCATTAGCTCGATAACCCTTTAACAACTCCTTAATTCCTATCTTCCGTCAAGGTTAAAGATTAATGATACCCACTGCATTTTTACTAAGACATAAAGACTAATAAGAAAGTAGCTCATTATCACTGTACCTTAGACTACAGCCTGCAGCTCATTTTGTATGCAGATTGAATCTATTAATGACTTTGTTTAACAGTTTTAAATGCCTGAAAGTAAAGCGTGCGAAATTCTCATGAGAGTTGAATGCAATTACGAGAGGTGGATACAAGGTGGTCTGCACGTAAAATGTAGACTTGTATTGCCAATTTTATGGTGATTTTTCACTTTGGCAGTAAAATGTTAAGGATATTAATAGCTGCAGAAGGGGCAAAAATTCATTGACTGAAAATACAGTCGTGGTATTTATTCTCATGAGAACTGGATACCACTACAAAAAAAATTTGATGTGGGCAACACATGGCTTTCCTTATATAATGCAATAATTTACTACTTTTACAGTTAAAAAAAATGTTATTCTTATAGTAGATACTTATATTCTTTCAAAGATATTGAATTTTCCTGAATTAGTCGTCATTTTTATTGATTTACCGTCATTTTTATCCATTTGGCGAGATTTTCGTTAATTTGACGACATCTAAATATATCGCCAAGTTGGCGACATTCCGCTAAATTCGTCGCCAAAATCTCGCCAAGCGTTATGGACGGAGAAGTAAGTTATTCTTACAGCAGATAAATGACTATTGGTGTTCAAATACAAAAGTATTACTCAAAGTGTCTTTTCTCGTGAAAGGAATGAGTTAGATCCACGAGAATGATGTCACCCAATTTATCGCATGCTATTACATATGAAAAGCGAACATGTTTCTTAAGAGTTTTTTTTTAATTTATGGTACTTTTTGATAAATTTATTTGAAAAATGTGCACTATCTCGAGAACGGTTCATGCTAGCGTTCTAAAATTTATGTCAATCGTTTTCTAAGGGAAAATTATATAAGAAATGTCTATTTGCGTAACTTTATTAAAGGTTTTGATATTTTGATGATTTTTTAAAAATTTCACTTGAAAATTTAGGAAGGTTCTGAACATTCGATTGTGTTTTAAAACAATAGGCTTTCAGTATTCATGGATTGTGAATTTCGTACCAAATTTCATTCGAATCGCTCTATTCGTTCGTGAGATATCGTCTCCACAAACTCACTGACACACACACACACACACACACACACACACAGACATCAGTTCAAAAATGTTCGATTCGTGATCAGGGATGCTTGAAGCGTGCTCTCCCGTCGAAAACTCGAATTCGAATTTTCGACCCCCGTCACAACACTTTCCTTATACATTATGTATATAAGGAAAGTAATTATACGCAAGGTGGTCATGTTTAATGCTCTTATATTCTCAATAGCATTTTTTCACCTGAGCGATCAATAAATCTGGACATTACTAACTTCAAAGAACGCCAAAATTTCAGTAGCGTATACCTCTATTAAAAAACTGTTAAAACGTGGTGGGTCTGTACAGCTGTCTACTCTTTCTGTTCCCAAATGTAAGGAACAATAACAAATAATAGATGTTCCTTACTAGGACTATTTAGTTAATATATGAGAACGAAGTTATGCATAAAAATTGTAGGTTAAAATTGCTATACCGTGAACGGTGGTCTAACATATATTTGCCAAATTTGATATACCTATTCATAAAATAAAACAGAGCTATTTGAAATAAATTTCCTTACATTTGAAGAAATCTTCTACGTTTTGAAGAAATAAATTTTCTTCAAATCGTAGCTGCCTACTAATTCTTTCTTTTACCAAAAAATGATAAATGTACACAAAACTCCTTAAATCATCCATCTTAATCACTGCTTTAAGGAGTTTTCTGCTCACTGATCATCTATCTCATCGCCAGCGCCGTGATGACGAGCTACAATAAATACGAAACCATGGTCCACAAGTGGTGATAGCAGATCAGTTGAGCACTTTTTGGCTTTTGCATTATTGGTGTAAAAAAATTGCCATTATAATGTATGCATCACTGCATTTAACGTCAAATTAAAGTCTATATCGCCTTGGAAAAAGTAAATAGACGCGACTTATGCGTTTCAGATGAGTTTATAGTTTTTTGCTAGGAAAAATGCACATATATAAACAATTTTTTCACCCTAACAACTGTACGGTTACCTTGCACCTTTCTGGTAGGTCGGACGGTCTGGGTCTCAACAACAACAACAACCCTAACAACTGAAATAATCTGAAAAATAAATACTCATACGGCAACATATAACGATTTAATAGGGTATCAACCGATTTCAAAGACAAACAAGAAAGATCAATCATGCTTAAAGCATTGATTATGAAACTCTTTCCAACTTCAATGCAAATTTATTTAAACAAGTCTAAAATGCAATACATTCCTCGGTAATATTTTGAAACTTATCACAATACTGCATTTATTTATTATATTTGAAAACTTAAACCTTCATCGAAAAAAATGAACTTCATTCAAATGACGGCATTGAAATATAAATTGCCTGGTTTAAACATCTCTAAAATGTTATACATTCCTCGGTAATAGTTTTAGAATTATCATAATACTACGATAATTTATTATATTTGAAAACTTCATCGAAAACAACTGAAATAAATTCAAATGACGTCATAGAAAAAATAACACGCCTGGATCTCTCTATAAAAACAGGATTTCAT
This sequence comes from Amaurobius ferox, assembly GCA_951213105.1. Taxonomy (NCBI): domain Eukaryota; kingdom Metazoa; phylum Arthropoda; class Arachnida; order Araneae; family Amaurobiidae; genus Amaurobius; species Amaurobius ferox. The sequence goes on along the minus strand of OX578138.1, from coordinate 26,535,322 downwards.
TCATAACTTTCTCCCATTCATTTCATTCATCACAATACTATAATAATTTATTTTATTTAAACATTTTATTTAAGACCATGGAGCTACAGATAATTAAACTCTATGCTTAAAACTTCATCGAAAAAAATCGTCCTTCTCTTTATAAAATCAATTAACATTTCATTCATATCAGCCATGCAGACTCCACGGACTAAATTATTTTGCGTTAAAAAAATACAGGAATTCTAATACAACTCATTCTACATATTTTGCTGTTTACATTTTACATAGGTGAAAAATAGGCATAGTTGTAGAAATAATTAAATTTAGATGAGCATTTAAACTCAAATATATTGTCATTGCGTTGTTTCAGTATGTAGATGCACAGAATTTAAGCAAAAATAAAGTAGTTTTAGGACGGATACAACACTCAATATGAATAAAAAAGAACTTAAAAAAATCACGATTTTGAAACAAGATGGATGCCATATATCATTTTGAAGTGGGTTATGTGATCGTTTCATATCATGGTCACGTGATCGTTTCATATAAGATGTGTAATTATTATTTTAATTTTTATTTAAAAAACTACTGAATATATTTCGCTGAATTTTTTTTTATATATTTTATGGAACAATTTGAATATTACCTAAAATTTTCGAAGCAATTTGTGAATTTTAAATCCGCTTAAAAAATGTTTGAAAAATTAGGTCCCATAGGGTTCAATGTATTTCATTTTTTCAACCCAGGTTCAATCCAAAACTAATTGGGTGATATTATTCATTTATATTCCCATAGGTCCTACAGACCGTCTGAACAACATACTAAAATTTCATTTTGATTAAGTCATTTTTATGGCAGTTATCGTGCTAACGGAAAGACAGACAGACAGAATGAACAAAGTCATAAACACTTTTCAACTTTGTTGTAAAGTGTTAAAAATCTGATGTGGGCAGCACATGACTTTTCTTATATAGTGCAATGACTTTACTACTTTTACAGTAAAAAAAATATAGATTATTATTATAGTAGATATTTATATTCTTTCAAAGATATTGAATTTACGTCTATGAGTTGTCATTTTCATTGATTTAGCGTCATTTTTATCATTTGGCGAGTTTTTCGTTAATTTAGCAACATTACAAAATGTCGCCAAATTGGCGACATCCCACCAAATTCGTCGCCAAAATCTCGCCAAGCGTTATGGACGGAGATATAAGTTATTCTTACAGCAGATAAATGACTATTGGCGTTCAAATACAAAAGTATTACTCAAAGTATCTTTCTTCATGAATGGATCGCGCTAGATCCACGAGAATGATGTCACAAATTTATCGCATGGTATTACATATGAAAAGTGAACATGTTTTTCAATAGGAAATATTTTTTTTTTACTTTATACGATTTTTTTATATTTTTTTTGGAAAATGTACAATATCTCGAGAACGGTTCATGTTAGCGTTTTAAAATTTTTGTCAATCGTTTTCTAATGAAAATTTGCACAAGACATGTCTATTTCCGCAATTTTATTAGAGGTTTTGATTTTTTGACAATTTTTTCAAAATTTCACTCAAAAAATTAGGGGGGTTCTGTGCATTCGATTGAGTCTAAAAACAATAGGCTTCCACTGTTTACGGATTGTAATTTTCGTACTAAATTTCATTCGAATCGGGCCATTCGTTCGTGAGATATCGTCTCCACAGGCTCACTGACACACACATACACACACACATACACAGACATAGCTTCAAAAATGTTCAATTCGTGATCAGGAATGCTTGAAACGTGCTCTCCCGTCGAAAAATCGAATTCGAATTTTCGACTCCGTCACAATACTTTTCTTATACATTATTGTATATAAGGAAAGTAACATGAACTATCAATCATGCATAAAGTATTAATAATGAAATACTTTCCAACTGAAGTGCAATTTTATTTAAACATCTCAAAAATGCGATGTATCCAGCGCTGACATATTTTAAATTACCACAGTACTACAATAATTTATTACACTTCAATGACGTCATTCAAATGATTCAAATACTTCAATGACAATATTCAAATGACGTCATCGAAATATAAATCGTCTGGGCAACATTTCAAAAAGTCGCCAAGTTGGCAACATTCCGCCAAATTCGTCGCTAAAATATCGCCAAGCGTTATGAACTAAGAAATAAGTTATACTTACAGCAGATAAATGACTATTGGCGTTCAAATACCAATGTATTACTCAAAGTATCTTTTTTCATGAATGAAACGAGCTAGATCCACGAGAATGATGTCACCCAATGTATCGCATGGTATTACATATGAAAACTGAACATGTTTCTGAATAGGAAATAGTTTTTTTTATTTTGTATGACTTTTTGATAATTTTTTTAAAAAATGTGCAATATCTCGAGAACGGTTCATATTAGCGTTCTAAAATTTATATCAATCGTTTTCTAATGAAAAATTACATAAGAAATGTCTATTTCCGTAACTTTATCAGAGATTTTGATTTTTTAGCAATTTTTTCAAAATTTCACTCGAAAATTTAGGGGGGTTCTGAACATTCGATTGCTTATAAAAACAATAGGCTTCCAGCGTTTATGGATTGTGATTTTTGTACCAAATTTCGTTCGAATCGGTCCATTCGTTCGTCAGTTATCGTCTCCAGACTCACTGACACACACACACAGACATCACTTCAAAAATGTTTGATTCGTGATCAGGGATGCTTGAAACGTGCTCTCCCGTCGAAAACTCAAATTCGAATTTTCGACCCCGTCACAATACTTTCCTTACACATTATGTATATAAGGAAAGTAAAAAGATGGGTAAATAATTTATTTTGATATGGTTCACGTGATCCCTTCATATAATATGGGTGTAATTATTATTTTAACTTTTATTTAATAAACTACAGAACATATTTTATGAAATAATTTGAATATTTTCTAAAATTTTCAAACCAATTTGTGAATTTTAACTGTGTTTAAAAAATGCTTGAAATATTAGGTCCCATAGGCTTCAATGTATTTCACTTTTTCAACTTGGGTTCAATTCTAAACTAATTGGGTGATGTTACTAATTTACTTTCCCATATGTTCCACAGACAGTCTCTACAGCAGACTAAAATTTTATTTTGATACAGCCATTTTTACGGTAGTTATCGTGCAAACGGACAAACAGGCAGATTGAACAGAGTCATAAACACTTCGCAACTATGTTGGAAAGTGTTAAAAATAATTTTCGTCAGGATTATAAGACATCGCATCAGTATCAACAAAGCCAAGACTCCTTGCTTTTGAAACCAGTTGATACCTTGTTTAACTTTTAAATGATGTTGTCCAACAAAGCATCTACTTTTTATTTCATTAATTTGCAGTCTTGAACAAGGAAGAACTTAATTCTTCTTTTCTGTATATCCAGAACAGCGTTCTGAAGATCAACGACCAAGACATGAGAGGAACATACCTTTTAATTTGATCAAACACATAATTTATAACATAGTTGACACAGACATTTTTTGACGACAAAGAATAACATTTAGGTTTCAATATTTACTTTTTTAATAAAGGAATCTCAATATATTAACTTGCAATATAATATTTATTCAAAAATACAGGCAGATTCTTTGTAGGTAAATTCCAAATTGTGTCAGTGTATGCAAATACATATTACCTTCAGAATTCGACGTATGTTTTCGAGTGGGGTAGCTTTCCTTCTGGATTACCTTAAGAAAAGTTATTGGCCTATGTGAAATCCTCGTTGGTAAATGATTGTTCCAGACTTAATATTAATGCTAATTTTTCATGGTAACGCAGTCACATTCGCAAGTCCTGTTGCTTTAAGATGTGTCCAATAACTTGTAATAATACTTCTACGGTATCCATCAGCATAGATGGATCGGTTTCATATTTCTTAACAACACCCAATAGTCGTTTTTGCTGTAGCAACGAGAGAGCTTCTTATATTACAACAAATGAAGTAGGGGGCTTTTAATGCCCTCGAAATTATTGTCACATAACTGATATATGTCCGCTTCTTTCAAAGTTTTCAATTTTTGCAAGTTATTAATTTGTTATATGGCACATTTTTTGCACTTTAATTAAGTACACATACATTTGTAAATAATAGTGTCAATTACAAAAAATCTGATGTGGGCAACACATGACTTTCCTTATATAACGTAATGAATTTACTACATTTACAGTAAAAAAAAAAATCTGATGTGGGCAACACATGACTTTCCTTATATAATGTAATGAATTTGCTACTTTTACAGTAAAAAAATAGGTTTTTCTTATAGTAGATACCAATATTCTTTCCAAGATATTGAATTTTCGACAATTAATCGTCATTTTCATTGATTTAGCGTCATTTTTATCCATTTGGCGAGATTTTCGTTAATTTGGCAACATTTCAAAAAACTCGCCAAGTTGGCGACATTCCGCCAAATTCGTCGCCAAAATCTCGCCAAGCGTTATGCACTAAGAAATAAGTTATTCTTACAGCAGATAAATAAATGACTATTGGCGTTCAAATTCAAAAGTATTAATCAAAGTATCTTTTTTCATGAATGGAACGAGCTAGATCCACGAGAATGATGTCATGATATTACATAATTTATCGCATGATATTACATATGAAAAGTGAACATGTTTCTCAATAGGATTTTTATTTCTATTTTATATGACTTTTAGATAATTTTTTGAAAAATGTGCAATATCTCGGGAACGGTTCATGTTAGAGTTCTAAAATTTATGTCAATCGTTTTCTAATGAAAAATTACATAAGAAATGCCTATTTGCGTAACTTTATTAGTGGTTTTGATTTTTTGACGATTTTTTCAAAATTTCATTCGAAAATTTAGGGGGGTTCTGAACATTCGATTGCGTATAAAAACAATAGGCTTCCAGTGTTTACGGACTGTGATTTTTGTACCAAATTTCGCTCGAATTGGTCCATTCGTTCGTCAGTTATCGTCTCCACAGTCTCACTGACACACACACACACACACACACACACATCCACACACACACACACAGACATCACTTCAAAAATGTTTGATTCGTGATCAGGAATGCTTGAAACGCGCTCTCCCGTCGAAAACTCGAATTCGAATTTTCGACCCCGTCACAATACTTTCCTTATACATTATGTATATAAGGAAAGTAATAGGTTTTTCTTATAGTAGATATTTATATTCTTTCGAAGATATTGAATTTTCGTCAATAAGCCGTCATTTTCATTGATTTAGTGTCGGTTTTATTCATTTGGCGAGATTTTCGTTAATTTGGCAACATTTAAAAAGTCGCCAAGTTGGCGACATTCCGCCAAATTTGGCGCCAAAATATCGCCAAGCGTTATGGATGGAGAAATAAGTTATCCTTACAGCAGATAAATAACTATTGGTGTTCAAATACAAAAGTATTACTCAAAGTATATTTTCTCATGAATGGAACGAGCTAGATCCACGAGAATGATGTCACCCAATTTATCGTATGATATTACATATGAAAAGTGAACATGTTTCTCAGCAGTTAATATATTTTTTTTAACTTATGGGAGTTTTGATAAATTTATTTAAAAAATGCGAAATATCTCGAGAACGGTTCCTGCTAGAGTTCTAAAGTTTATGTCAATCGTTTTCTTCCAAGGAAAAATTACATAAGAATTGTCTATTTGCGTAACTTTATTAAAGGTTTTGATTTTTTGATGATTTTTTCAAAATTTTACTCGAAAATTTAGGAGGGTTCTGAACATTAGATTACGTTTAAAACCAACAGGCTTCCAGTATTCACTGATTGAGATTTTTGTGAACTTTTATTCTAATCGCTCTATTTGTTCGTGAGATATCGTCTCTACAGACTCACTGACACACACACACACACACACACACACACACACACACACACACATACACACACACACATAGACATCACCTCAAAAAATTTTTATTCGTAATAAGGGATGTTTGAAACGTGCTCTCCCGTCGAAAACTCGAATTCGAATTTTCGACCCCGTCACAATACTTCCCTTAATAAGAAAAGTAATAATATAGCGTTCTTTTTAAGGCAAGTAAAATAATCCCGTGAGAGGGATTGACAAATTTCAATAGATATTACTTTCACAAATTTCAACAGATTTCACGATCCCTGGCAGTAAAATAACATTTATAATTTCTGAAGATTGGTGCATGGTAATTCATAAAAAATCTGATGTGGGCAACATATGACTTTCCTTATATAATGCAATGAATTTACTACTTTTACAGTTAAAAAAATGTTATTCTTATAGTAGATACTTATATTCTTTCCACGATATTGAATTTTCTTCAATTAGTTGTAATTTTGATTGATTTAGCGTCATTTTTATCCATTTGGCGAGATTTTTGTTAATTTGGCAACAATTAAAAAAGTTGCCAAGTTGGCGACATCTCGCCAAATTCGTCGCCAAAATCTCGCCAAGCATTATGGACGAAGAAATAAGTTATTCTTACAGCAGATAAATAACTATTGGCGTTCAAATACAAAAGTATTACTCAAAGTATCTTTTTTCATGACTGGAACGAGCTAGATCCACGAGAATGTTGTCACCCAATTTATCGCATGGTGTTACACATGAAAAATAAACATGGTTCTCAATAGGAAATATTTTTTTTTATTTTATGACTTTTTGATAATTTTTTTGAAAAATGTGCAATATCTCGAGAACGGTTCATGTTAGCGTTCTAAAATTTATGTCAATCGTTTTCTAATGAAAAATTACATAAGAAATGTCTATTTGCGTAACTTTATTAGCGGTTCTGATTTTTTGACGAATTTTTCAAAATTTCACTCAAAAATTTAGGTTGGTTCTGAACATTCGATTGCGTATAAAAACAATAGGCTTTCAGTGTTTACGGATTGTGATTTTTGTACCAAATTTCGTTCGAATCGGCCCATTCGTTCGTCAGTTATCGTCTCCACAGACTCACTGACACACACACACACACACACACATACTTTCACACACACACACACACACACACACACACACACACACACACACACACACACACACACATACACACACACAGACATCACTTCAAAAATGCTTGATTCGTGATCAGGGATGCTTGAAACGTGCTCTCCCGTCGAAAACTCGAATTCGAATTTTCGACCCCGTCACAATACTTTCCTTATACATTATGTATATAAGGAAAGTAATAGGTTTTTCTTATAGTAGATACCAATATTCTTTCCAAGATATTGAATTTTTGACAATGAGTCGTCATTTTCATTGATTTAGCGTCATTTTTATCCATTTGGCGAGATTTTCGTTAATTTGGCAACATTTCAAAAATTCGCCAAGTTGGCGACATTCCGCCAAATTCGTCGCCAAAATCTGGCCAAGCGTTATGGACGAAGAAATAAGTTATTCTTACAGCAGACAAATGACTATTGTCGTTCAAATACTGAAATTGTATTACTCAAAGTATCTTTTTTCATGACTGGAACGAGATCCACTAGAATGATGTCACCCAATTTATCACATGGTATTACATATGAAAAGTGAACATGTTTCTCAATAGGAAATATTTTTTCTTTATTTTATATGACTTTTTGATAATTTTTTTGAAAAATGTACAATATCTCGAGAACGGTTCATGTCAGCGTTCTAAAATTTATGCCAATCATTTTTTAATGAAAAATTACATAAGAAATGTCTATTTGCGTGACTTTATTAGTGATTTTGATTTTTTGACGATTTTCTCAAAATTTCATTCGAAAATTTAGGGTGGTTCTGAACATTCGATTTCGAATAAAAACAATAGGTTTCCAGTGTTTACGGATTGTGATTTTTGTACCAAATTTGGTTCGAATCGGTCCATTCGTTCGTCAGTTATCGTCTCCACAGACTCACTGACACACACACACACACACACATACTTTCACACACACTCACACACACTCACACACACACACACACACACACACACACACACACACAGACATCACTTCAAAAATGTTTGATTCGTGATCAGGGTTGCTTGAAATGTGCTCTCCCGTCGAAAACTCGAATTCGAATTTTCGACCCCGTCACAATAATTTCCTTATACATTATGTATATAAGGAAAGTAATAACAGAATCTACTTATAACTGCATCCATGGATTGATTTCGACTTTTTTGTGATTATCGGTATGAAATGGTTGATATTTGCTGTGGCAGCAAGCAAACTTGCTATGTGTCGCAAATTTGAGAAATATCTATGGGGAATGACACATTTAGTTCCAATATGTAGATTCAAATTTCTGCAAAATTAAACTCTTAAGTACACTTCTACATGAATATGTGAAAGCCAAGAATTCTCCTACAGAAGCGTTGATTTCTTGATTGATTTCTCTGTAATGATATACGTTGATATTTTAGTCTTTTCTGTTTGCTTTGTTCCTTTGTATTTGTGTATATTATGTGATTTTTTTGTTATATTATGTATTTCTGTATTCATGCTATATTTATATATATAAATATATATATTGTGTCAGTATAATTGGGTTTTTATATAACCCGTTATATGCACTTCGACTGCAATAAATAAATATTATCTTCACTTATTTACCACAAGAGTCCTTCTAATATCCTCAAAATAAGAATATTGTATCCATTTATTAATTGCTTCATCATTTTAATTAATGAACATGCGCTAACTCTGTTCAAAATGCTTCTCTCAACCCTTGATCTTCTTTTTTTAAGCATTGAACCTGTCTCCACTGGACAATTATACCGAAATTAATTCCGGAGGTCCAATTTGCAAATGAAGAGACCGTGACAAGAGAAAAGAGTTATTACAGTCAACCGAAATAACCTCAGGGCGGTCGCAGCACTTAAAGACATGTTTTAACTTTTTATGATTCCTTTAGAAAAGTGCCGGTGTGCTTGTCCAGAATCTTCTGCCTCATGACGATGTTCCAGTTTCCTCCCCAGACAGCAAGACTAAGAAGGTGGTTTTGAATATGCTTATTACACTGCCAGAAGTTGTTGTTTAATTCGTGGAAATTGAACAGAATTTCAATTGATAGTGAGCATCATTTAAGAGTTTATTGATTTTAATATAATAAATATTTTTTTTAACGAGGACTAAGTATTTGCTATACTAAAAAATGAAGGTGGCCATTGCGATCCTGATGGTGGTATTTTTGATCGTTTGATTCCTAAGAGTTATTTTGTTCCTAGAAGTTCAACGGCACATCAGTTGGAGAACAGTATTAAATATTTCTTTATTTAATTTATTCTCACTATTATCACTGAATTATTTTTTTAACGACTGTAGAATAATATAAACTGATTGGGCTTTTTACCAAAGGGAAAGTTTTCAGGATATTTGAGCTTGATATTATTTTACAAACGAGGCCTTTTGGCTAACCTGATGGTTTGGATAAACAAAATGAACGACCGGGAGAAAGTCTACCTCCCGGTCCTCAGGAGGCTAAAGAGGCAGCCCAGCCATGGGGGGAGGGGAGGGTTTATTGCAATTTAAAAAGTTACACTTGAAGATAATTTTAAAAATAAACAATTTAGCAGAAATATGAATAAAATTAATACAATTTCGAAATGTAAATTAACAAGCCAAATGTAAGCAGTAAAAATATTTCACTTCTTCAAAATAGTGTTATTCACATCTATGCTGGATATGTCTAACGCTTTCAATACCGGCCAAAATTTAAATGTCGGTATTTCGGTACTCAATTTTCGGCATCAAAACACAAAACGATTACAAAAAATGTACCTTCTCTCGAGAATAGAACGAGCTGGATTCATGAGAATAATGTTAATTAATTTATCACATAATACTGCACGTGCAAATTGAAATAGTTTGATGATACTTATATACACACATACACATACGCACACACATACACATAGACATTAGCTAATAAACATTCGATACGAATTGAGAGTTGCTTAATGCGTGTAAGTTCGTCGAATTCGAATTCTCGGCTTTGTCACATTATTTTACCTATACGTTATGCTATGTATCTAGGAAAGTTATAAGAAAAATTTGGCGGTAGCTCTAGTCTGAAGGAGCCGAAATAGTTTTTCGTCAATAACATTTTGTAAAATAAAACTCCAGTAAAGTTCAATAAGTTTATTCGATTTTTTTTCAGGACTCCTTTGTTTTGTTTACAAGCTTTCCAATACAAATTATTCGTTTACTGTATATAGCAAGCTTGTATTTTTAGTTTTCTCCCCGATTACATCTGGATACTCCAACCATAGACTTCACGCTGAAATATCAAATTACAAACTTGCTTGGCGGTATATAAATTAAACTTATATCTAACGATATTTTAGATTCAAGTTAATTTATCAACCTACCTGGCACAGGAGGCCCATGAATACACACTTAACCTTTTGCTTACAGGTGGGACAGCGTCATTCCCAAATGCGGAACCTTTAAAAAATACAGGTATTTGACATACCCTATCCCAAACACTTCGATACCCCTTTGCAGACATTGGCATCCTCCCACCCGTAAGCAAAAGGTTAAAGACTTGATGAATATAAGTATTAAAGACGTATATTTCCATCTATACTGTTCAAACCTCATCAATCATTAAACATCTTCAGAATCTCATTAGGAACTAAAACTCCTTAGAAGTTCATTTAAATTCTTAATTTGTTTAAAACAAAACAAAATATCTCGGGCTTGTGCACCGATATTTTATCAAGGAGGAGAAAATAAACGCATTGAGCTGCAATACTTGTGAAATTATTACAGCTTTCTCCTGATTGGGAAACCCAGGTAAAATATTTGCCTTTTGTTTTTATTTAGAGCGTTAAAAATTATGAAAATGAAAAAAAATCTGATGTGGGCACCACATGACTTTCCTTATATAATGTAATGAATTTACTACTTTTACAGTAAAAAAAATAGGTGTTTCTTATAGTCGATACTAATATTTTTACCAAGATATTGAATTTTCGACAATTGGTCGTCATTTTTATTGATTTAGCGTCATTTTTATCCATTTGGCGAGATTTTCGTTAATTTGGCAACATTTCAAAAAGTCGCCAAGTTGGCGACATTCCGCCAAATTCGTCGCCAAAATCTCCCCAAGCGTTATGGACAAAGAAATAAGTTAGTCTTACAGCAGATAAATGACTATTGGCGTTCAAATACAAAAGTATTACTCAAAGTTCTCTTTTTCATGAATGGAACGAGCTAGATCCACGAGAATGATGTCATCCAATTTATCGCATGGTATTACATATGAAAACTGAACATGTTTCTCAATAGGAAATATTTTTTTTTAATTTTATATGACTTTTTGATAATTTTTATGAAAAATGTGCAATATCTCGAGAACGGTTCATGTTAGCGTTCTAAAATTTACGTCAATCGTTTTCTAATGAAAAATTACATAAGAAATGTCTATTTGCGTAACTTTATTCGTGGTTTTGATTTTTTGACGATTTTTTCAAAATTTCATTCGAAAATTTAGGGGAGTTCCGAACATTCCATTGCGTATAAAAACAATAGGCTTCCAGTGTTTACGGATTGTGATTTTTGACCTAAATTTGGTTTAAATCGGTCCATTCGTTCGTCAGTTATCGTCTCTACAGACTCACTGACACACACACACACACACATACTTTCACACACACACACACATACACAGATATCACTTCAAAAATGTTTGATTCGTGATCAGGGATGCTTGAAACGTGCTCTCCCGTCGAAAACTCGAATTCGAATTTTCGATCTCGTCACAATACTTTCCTTATACATTATGTATATAAGGAAAGTAATAATAGGAAAGTTTTCTATATAAAAATTTAAAGATACAAAATACAATACCAAAATACTTGTATTTTTACATTAATACTGGCATTAAAACGCTAACAAAAGTTTGACTGAAATACAAGATTTCGGTCGGCAGCTCTCAACTCCCAGTTGTAGGCGAAACTAGGGTTACCCCAGGACTCCCAGTTGTTAATGGCGAAAAACGGGCTACTTTCACGACGTTTTCTACAGATCTAGAAAAAATCATAGCATTCTAGATTACTTTCTTGAATGATTGGTATAATTTTTTGAAAGAAGTGGAACTTGTTTTACTGCTAAATTGCGTATCATATGCCACATGCGAGTGCCGTTGAAATAGCAGACTATAAATGACTGGGCCGGTTGCGCCAGCCTGTATATGTAGGCACTTTAGCCGGTCCGGTGGCTGAGAGATTGAAAATAAGCTTTTCCTTGTGTTTTCTTGGCTGCCGGGTTGTGGGTTCGAGTTTCACAAGCGGACATGGATGTTGTGGTATCTATTAAAGGCATAATGTTTTGCGCCCCGTGCGCCGGGGCAACGTCATATGACGACAAAATGGTTCACGATCCGGTCGTTAAGAATGAACGAATAATTGAAGCGCCTGGTCATTAAAAAAAAGTTTTGAACTATGATGGCTGGAGCCATGAAAATGATGTATCGGTATGGAATATAGATGAACTAGCAGCAGCGCTCTTAACGGCAAAGTTTGTCCTCATTCAGAAACTGTTAGAGATGAGAAAATATGTTAATTAGAAAGCTATAAACCATTATCGAAGTAGAAATGATAGTTTGCAGAAACAAATGGCGCAAATAGAATGCTCTTCGTATTATTGCGAGTATCGAATGTAAATGGTGGCTGTGAGGTGCAAAATGGCTCTACCAGATGAAAAATGCGAGGACATTTTACAAATCAGATGTGTTGTTGTTGTTGAGACCCAGACCGTCCGACCTACCAGAAAGGTGTAAGGTAACCGTTTGAACGGCCAGGAAGTGCCACCCAATTTAGACCGAAATCCAGTGGGGGAGGCATCCACAGGGACCGTACCCTCCTTTCCCTACCACCAACCTCTCGGAAGGATTACGGACCCACATGTTTAACGTGATCGTACTCCGCATGAACACGGCGGCAGTTGTGGCAGCGTGCAAATCCAGCGCGCAAACCACCGGGCTCCCGCGCCCGAAAATGTGCCAACAGCAGTTCCCAGGTGGTCACCCACCCAAGTACTAACCGCGCCCGATGCTGCTTGACTTCGGTGATCTAACGAGAACCGGTGTTTTCAGCACTTTAGGGCTATTGGCTACACAAATCAGATGTGTGTACAACCAGTCTATCATCAGATGTGTGCACTTTGAGCGTTGTGCCAAAAAGCTCTGGTGAGCGTGTATCAAAAAACGTTGATGAGCGTGTGTCAATAAACTTTGACGAGCGTCATGTCAAAAGAAAAAAAAACCCTTTGATGAGCGTCGTGTCAAAAAGCTTTGATCGACAGCCCAATAGTTAGCGCGCGGAAATTGCACTCGGTCGGCCTGGTTTCGATTACCGCCACTGCCAAAACTGTCACCGTGTTCCCGCGGAGTATGATCACTTTAAACATGTGGGCCCGTAAGTCCTTCCGAGAGGTTGGTGGTAGGGGAACGAAGGTACGGTCCCTGTGGATGCCTCCCCCACTGAGTTCTGATCTGAATTGGATGGCACTTCCCGGCCGTTCAAACAGATACGTTATACCTTTCTGGTAGGTCGGACGGTCTGGGTCGAAGAAGAAGAAAAAACTTTGATGATCGTGTGTCAAAAAACATTGATGAGTGTGTTTCAAAAAATTTCGATGAGTGTCGTGTCAAAAAAACGTTGATGAGTGTCGTCTGAAAAAACTTTGATGAGCCTGTGTCAAAAAACTTTGATGACCAACGTGTCAAAAAAAGTTAACTGGAGTGTGACCTAACTTGACTTTCTCATACCAGATTTCCTTTTTTTTTTCAAATTTTATAAGAAATACTTTGAAAACTCGGTATATCGTGGGTCCAAATGATTACAACTATAGCGTATTACTCTTTACTTTAAAGGGCTTGAAAAAAATCTTTCGATTGATACCATGTTTGACAATATGCCCCCCGGGGGTGGTTACTTGAGAGATGCCCCTCAAGGGGGCAATAACGTTGCGAACAAAAAGAATTGTATCGCGGCTATTTTTCACAACAATAATTGACGCTATTAAGTCTTATGATCATTGAGAATTTAAAAAAAAAAAAAAACCTTTCATGCATGATTATGCCAAATTTTGTCCCATGCTGTCATGTTACAAAAATATAAAATTTCGAATAAATTTCGAAGTTTTCTCTTGAATTAAAAAAAATTCTACCTATTTCTATATTTTGTTTTTTATAACAAAGCCGGATATAAAGTTTCGTGAAAATCGATTAACATTTTGTGGTGTATAACTTGTAGACAAGAAATCGACCACAGACATCAGATAGACAGATGGACATCACTCCAAAATAGTCAAAACGTATCCAGGAGGTTTTAAAATATATATTGACTCCAAAATATCGAATTCGAAAATTTTCGTGAAAACAATAATTTCTCAGTATATTATATAGTATTCGAATGAAGATTATTTCGAGATGGTTCTACTGCACGGCGAATTCAAACAAAACGCTGTGGAAGCCGCACGACGGGATGCCATAGATTTCCCACTGCACTCCGTTCACCGTAATGATGATGAACGTGCGACTGCAAGTTATTTCATGCATACAAACATGTAATGTGGCAGATGCCAGTGATGTTAAAAAAAAAAATAATATCGGATTAAAAGACAGAAAAACACCATTCCAATGTAGAGCACAGTTCATATGAGATTATCCATACATATTAAAAAAAATCTGATGTGGACAACACATGACTTTCCCTGCAGACTCATATTCACGTTTTCTTTATTTCTTCAATAATTCATTAAATCGAGTTTAATTGCACAAAATAACAGCCATAATTATTTTAAGTGACACTGAATTTGGACTTTTAATTCAATTTTCGTTTCTACTTGGTAAATGGACTTCATTTTCAAGATGGCGTAGCGGAAATGCAAAACACTAAAGCATCTCAAGAACGGTGAATCCTAGAGTAATGGGGTTGGTCTTATTATTTTCATCGTTAAAAATTACGTATAAAATGAGCATTTAATTGATACATTTGAGCGTAAGCAGTCTTTTATTTTTAGATTTAACAATTTTTGTGGGCTATTTCGCAAAAAAAAACAGGTTCTTTTTTTCCGAATTGTACCAAAATCTAATCAGCACCAGGTTAACGTACATCAAATTTTGTGAAATTTGGTCTAATAGGTTTTCAGCTAGAATAGATAGAGGGAATTTTTGAGGGTTATTTAGCAAAAAAATGGCGGAGTTTTTTATTCCGAATTGTCATGTCGCAATTCTGCGCGCCATGAGCCTTTCGTGTTTTTCTGTGAGAAAAACTATTTTCTTTCCTTCCGTGCCTGTGCTGTATTTTGGTAGGCCTTGTCTGAATTGGTTTTGCGTTGAAAAGCTGTGTTTTGTCGAGAACCGTTGGTTCGGAACAGGATTTCTGTCTCGCCTGGATGTGTGACGTGTGGTCGTGAGGAGAAGCCTGTTGCTGGGCGCGGCTTGCCTGCCAATCAGGAAGCAGCGTTGAGGAGAAGTTTTCGGTGGACTCTTGAGGCTCAGGGGATTCGGCTTGGAAGTACCGTTTGGAGTGGTCGCATCGAAATTTTGTCTTAAAAACTTTAAGACAAAGGATTTGGCCAAAATGGCTAATTTTCCCTGGATGGAGATAATTTGTTTCTGATGAAACCACGATCTATTCCTGGAGCCTGGATGAAGAAGTTCCTGGAGAAGATTCGACGTTCTATATCAAATTTCTAAATTTACTTTTTTTATTCCAGGATGATTTTTCCGTGGATCGAGATTGTTACTTTTGGTTTGAACCTGGATGGACGATCTACTTGGAATTTGTCTGGCTTAAAGCCCTGTTGAAATATGGGATGTCCTGGATCCTCATTTTGGAAATTAATTCGGTTCCCTTCAAGTAGTGTTTTTTCGAACTTGAAACTTTTCGGTGCATTTTTGGTTTAGTCCCTCGGTACAGGTAAACTCTTAATGTTATGGAACAAGGGTTCCAACTGAAAGAATCTGGATAATCTAAATGCAATGCAGGCACACTAAATATGTTTAAATTAGAATAATTCTAACATTGTTGAATTCAAGGTAATAAGTAAATTGAATTTTGTTGAGATTCATGATATAAGTAATAGCATTTTATTTGAATTCATAATAAATAGTGATTGAAATATCATTGAGCAGAGCTACCACAAATTGGTGCCGTGACCAGGATCAATTTGTGGTAGCGGTTTCAGAACCAACTTGTGGGAACAGATTCCGCTACACACAAAAAGCCATGTGATCGTACATATCACAGCATGAAACAATATTGAAAATTATAGTGGTTGTTGTCATAATTATTAACCCAGGCATTATTATTTAAGTGAAGTTTCCGCAGTCTAGAAGAATCGTATTCTAGATGGTAATCAGTGAGCAAACAACATGAAGGCATACAAGATAAAATGCACATTTATCAATTTAAATAAATCTATTTATTTAATCATTAACATTTCTTTATCAACATTCATTTACTTTAAAATTAACATTCAAAATAATCCAGAGCTTCCGTTATCATTAAACAATCATCCTTTCAAATTATGCTCTGCTCGATATTTCAATCACTATTTATTATGAATTCAAATAAAATGCTATTACTTATATCATGAATCTCAACAAAATTCAATTTACTTATTACCTTGAATTCAACAATGCTAGAATTATTCTAATTTAAACATATTTAGTGTGCCTGCATTGCATTTAGATTATCCAGATTCTTTCAGTCGGAACCCTTGTTCCATAACATTAAGAGTTTACCTGTACCGAGGGACTAAACCAAAAATGCACCGAAAAGTTTCAAGTTCGAAAAAACACTACTTGAAGGGAACCGAATTAATTTCCAAAATGAGGATCCAGGACATCCCATATTTCAACAGGGCTTTAAGCCAGACAAATTCCAAGTAGATCGTCCATCCAGGTTCAAACCAAAAGTAACAATCTCGATCCACGGAAAAATCATCCTGGAATAAAAAAAGTAAATTTAGAAATTTGATATAGAACGTCGAATCTTCTCCAGGAACTTCTTCATCCAGGCTCCAGGAATGGATCGTGGTTTCATCAGAAACAAATTATCTCCATCCAGGGAAAATTAGCCATTTTGGCCAAAGCCTTTGTCTTAAAGTTTTAAGACAAAATTTCGATGAGAACCACTCCAAACGGTACTTCCAAGCCGAATCCCCTGAGCCTCAAGAGTCCACCGAAAACTTCTCCTCAACGCTGCTTCTTGATTGGCAGGCAAGCCGCGCCCAGCAACAGGCTTCTCCTCACGACCACACGTCACACATTCAGGCGAGACAGAAATCCTGCTCCGAACCAACGGTTCTCGACAAAACACAGCTTTTCAACGCAAAACCAATTCAGACAAGGCCTACCAAAATACAGCACAGGCACGGAAGGAAAGAAAAGAGTTTTTCTCACAGAAAAACACGAAAGGCTCATGGCGCGCAGAATTGCGACATGACAGAATTGAACCAAAATCTAATAAGCACCAGGGTCACCCACAAGGGACTTATCTACCAAATTTTATGAAATTCGGTCAATAAGATTTTTAGTTAGAGTGGATACATACATTGTACAGATAGACAGACAGACAGGCGTCACGCTAAAAATAGTTTTTTTGTGTTCTATATGTCCTAAAACGTGTAGATCACTCGAAACTGGAGTAGCGATTTTCGACATGATTCCAATACTTTCCCTATACATTACCATGTATTGCAGGGAAAATAAAAAATATGGGTAAAAACATACAAATAACTGGGTTTACTGCTGGTAGAATGACACTTTTAAACAGGTGAATTACTAATTATACACTTAAAAAGGTAATTATATCTATATGAATGTGTTATTTTATTCATTTATATGAGAATTGCACTGAATAGTGGGTATATTTCATTTTACGCTGTAAAGACCGTTTGAAACAGGTTATTTTACGCACCTGTTTACCTATTACCCACAAGGACCCATTTAAGCAGGCTAACAGCTGCGTAAAATGGACATATCATGAACACCTCTTGACCAGTTTAAAACGGTCTTTTCAGAGTAAAATAATATTATCCCATTATTCCGTGTAATTCTCATATAAATGAACAAAATAACACATTCATACAGATATAGTTACCTTTTTACTTTCCCTGTAGTACATGGTAATGTATAGAGAAAGTATTGGAATCATACCGAAAATCACAACTCGAGTTTTCGACGGATCGACACGTTTCGCGACATTTAGAACACGAAAACACAATTTTTAACATGACGTCTGTGTATGTGTTTGTGTGTCTGTCTGTGTGTCTGTCTGTGTGTCTGTCTATGTGTTTGTCTGTGTAATGTATGCATCCACTTTAAGTCAAAAACTAATGGACCGAATTTCATAAAATTTTGTAGGTAAGTCACATGTCTGTGACCCTGGTGCTGATTAGTTTTTGGTAAGATTCGGCATAAAACAACTTACCTTTTTTTGCAAAATGGCCCGCAAAAATTGCCTATATCCAATCTAATTGAAAAACTAATTCATAAAATTTTATAAATTTTGGCAGATTAGTCACTTGTGAGTCACCCTGGTGCTGATTAAATTTTGATACGATTCAAAAAAGAACCTGCATTTTTTACAAAATGGCCCTCAAAAATTGTATATATCCAATCTAACTCAACTAATCGACTAAATTTCATAAAATGAAATGCCAATAAGAATGGTGCCAATAAGATTTTAGTACGATTTGGAAAATAACAATCTGACTTTTTTTGCGAAATGGCCCGCAAAAATCGCTGAAATTTGAAAAAAAAAAAAAAAGACTACTTATGCTCAAATGTATTAAATAAATTCTTGTTTTATACGCAAGTTTTGAAAAGAATATAACTAACTCCATTACTTTAAGACTAACCGTTCGTTCTCAAGATATTTGAGATTTCTTGCATTTTTGTTACTCTGCTTTCAGAAAAATATCCAATTACCAAATAAAAATAAAAATTGAATTAAAAATACAAATTTAGTGTTATTTTGTGCAATTAAACTCAATCTAATGATTTATTAAAGAAATAAAGAAAAATTGAATTTGAGTCTGCAAGGAAAATCATGTGCTGCCTACATCAGATTTTTAAGTGTGTAACTGGAAATGTACCTGTTTAAAAATTTAATTCTAGTGGCAACAGACCCAGTTTTTTTAGTGCATTTACATATATTTTTTAGTGTTGAAGACCCAGACCGTCCGACTCGTCCTGAGGACTTGAGTATCTATTTGGACGGCCGGGTATATTATTTATTATTATATATATACTTTTTAGTGTGAAAGCCCCAGGCCGTCCGACTCATCCAGAGGACTTAGAGTATCTATTTGGACGGCCGGGCATTTTGAAAAAATTACGACGACAGTCTGTTTTAAGGATTACTCTTTGTAATTCCCGTTAATTGACTGGTTATATGAACAAAGTGTAATTGTTGTTACTTTCTGTACTATGTATAGTTTAACACAAAGGAAAGTATTGGAATAGAATTGAAATTTGGGACTCTAGTTTTCGATTTATTTGCATAATTTAGGCATTCTAAGATACTGATTTTAATAAGAGGTGTGTTTCTTTGTGCAATGTATATACCACTTGTACAATGTATGTATAATTTGTGCAATATGTGTATCACTTCTGCAATGTATGCATGTGTACCAGTGAAAAATTATCCACACGGATTTTGTAAAATTTTGTATCCAGTCAGTTGTTAAGTTACCCTGGTGTTGATTAAATTTTGAAATGATTCCAAAAAATATAACTGGCTCGCTTTTAGAAAACGGTTGCAAAAATCAAAACAAGAAGAAATATTCTTGACTATATTGGTTGATTGCTTATTTTATACGTGCTCTTCGGAAATGATATTAATAACATCACTCCCGCACAAATCGTTGAAAATATTTCATTTTTTAATTTTGGTAACTTGACGCCAAATATATAATATGCACTGGACTTATTGTTAACTAGGTAAGGTGTATCAAAATTATGGAGCACTTCCACTAGAGTTAGAATCATGGTTTTGGTTTCATTTTCGTGTCAGCTTTGAGACCAAGGGAAAAATCTAAAATGTTAAAAATTCGAATCAGGGGTGACGGCGCCGGGAGGTAATCAAAACACTCAAAACTACATTTCAAAATTATCGAACACTTCCACTTGAGCCAAAATTTTCGGCTATGATCTCCTTTGATCCGTCTCAGTATTCTACTTTTAGGTCAAGGGGAAAATATAATTTTTCGAAAAATTCGAATTAGCGTCAAGGATTCTAAAGAATAATAATAATTAATAATAATAATAATAATAATAATAAAAGTTCAAAACCACTTTTCTTAATTATCGAACACTTATACTCAACTAGAATCTTGGATTTTGTCTCATTCGATTCGATTCAGCTTCCAGGTGAACGAAAAAATTTAATATTTTGACAATTCGAAATAGAGTTGACAATGCGAAGAAAGACTTAAATTCAAAACCACTCTTCTAACTGATCAAGCACTGCCACTCGAACGTAATTTCGGTTTTGGTCTCATTCGATTCGTCTCAGCTTGTAAATCAACGAAAAATGTTTTTTTTTTTTTTTTTTTTAAATTCGCCGTACGCAACCTAACCTCTCAAAATTACGAGCCATTATCTTTGTATGCTTAAATTTGGAACGAGTTTTGTTATTCAAAACTTTCATTAAGTGCGCAGATGTCACATTTAGCGACCACTAGCCGTTGAGAACGCGAGAAGCGCGGGTGAAATGACTAGTTTTTACTCGTACTCTCGTTTGATCTGTGGTTGAATTTACTTCCCTGTTTCAGCCAGTTATGCTAACTACTGCACCACATAGTGCATTTATGGAATGATTGAATGACCTTGTGAATGAGAAGGTTTGGGGTTTAATCTGAAATATCGTAAAACTGTTCTCAATTTCATTTTATCAGATCAAAGACCGCTGTTTGCGTGTACAGCAACACATGTCCGACACTTCCGAGAAGTGATCCACTTAAGCTCACTCACGCGTCACGCGGTCAGTATGACACCAACAACACATCCTTCCAAAACGAAGACAAGGCATGCTTGGTGTCGCGTTTTGCATACATAACCAATCAAACCTCTAAAAAAAGAACTTCACCCTGTAGATTTCAGCCACTCACCGTCCAGAGAATTCGCGCCGAGGTCCACCTGTCTCCAATCAGGTGGCTCGGCAGGTGAACGCTGTAAGCCGTTCGCGGCCTGAACACGGAAATTAATAGAGACGCGAGGCGAGATTTTTTTAATACTACGTTTTGTTATTCTCGATATATGCAGCAGGTTGCTGGCTTGCTTACTTGTTGTGCAGCACGCGCCTGGCCCGCCGTTAGGCCCGGTGCCGGCCGTAGGCCCCGTGTACAGGTGGGCCGGTGACCTGCCGCGAGGTGCCGCCCGGAATGAGTTATCGATTAGCAGGTGGAACGAAATTGATTTTTTTTTTAATATTATGCTTCTGTCTTGGGAGGAATGAATCCTTAAGTAGCTCTTATATGCAAAAAGAAATCTTTAGGGATTTTTAAAAATATTTCATAAATCTTCAGAAGTGTGTGTAAGGGTCGGCTAAGGAGTCAGGGCCGGATTACCCATTGAGGAATAGATTCAGAGCCAGCAGGCTTTTTAAGTTCCCACAAGAAATTTGAAGATATTAAATATATTTATAATATAATATTACTCGCGTCCTTGACAAACCTGAAATCCCGCGTGCCTTCTGAGTGCTGCTAAATGAGCAAAGGCTAACGGTTATGGTATCTCTATTTGTATCATTGTGATATGCCAGTTATGTAATGGATTGGTTTCCAATAAAGTTATTTCTAGCAACAAATATATTCATATTATACTTATAAGACAAATTGGCAATGTGTAGTTACGACTGACTGCAGTGAGATTCAGAGGATGTAAATCAATATAGGTCGGTTCCCACTATGGGTCAATCTAATGGAATGTAATTTATGAAGGAATGTGAAGCAGTGTTTCTATATGATGTGCATTTCTCATGTTTTCTATATATTTTTAACACCTTACAACATAGTTGAAAAGTGCTTATGACTTTGTTCATTCTGTCTGTCTGTTCGTTAGCTTTGGATTGAACCCGGGTTCAAAAAATGAAATACATTGAACCCTATGGGACCTAATTTTCCAAACATTTTTTAAGCGGATTTAAAATTCACAACTTGCTTCGAAAGTTTTAGGAAATATTCAAATTGTCCCATAAAATCTATAAAAAAATTTCAGCAAAATATATTCAGTAGTTTTTTAAATAAAAATTAAAATAATAATTACACCCTTTATATGAAGAGATCACGTGACACACTTCAAAATAAAATATGGTATCCATCTTGTCTCAAAATCGGGATTTTTAATATTATTTTTAACTCATATTTAGTGTTGTATCCGTCCTAAAACCGTTTTATTTTTGCTTAAATTCTGTGCATCTACATACTGAAACAACGCAATTACAATATATTTGAGTTTAAATGCTCATCAACTTTGATTATTTCTACAACGAAGCTTAATTTTTACTTATGCAAAATGTAAACACCAAAAGATGTAGAATGAGTTGTATAAGAATTGCTGCATTTCTTTAATGCAAAACTATTTAGCTCATGGAGTCTGCAATGTAGCTGATATGAATGATTTGATTGATTCATTGATTTTACACAGAGAACCCAGACGATTTTTTTGATGAAGTTTTAAGCACAGAGTTAAATTACTTGAACCTGCATGGTTTTATGTTTTTAAATAAAATAAATTATTATAGTATTGTGATGAATAAAAGGATTAGAAAAATGTTTATGAATGAAATGCTGCGTTTATATAGATGAGATTTATATTTAGATGACGTCATTTGAATAAAGTTCATTTGTTTTCGATGAAGTTTTCAAATATAATAAATTATTGTAGTACTATGATAATTTTAAAAATATTACCGAGGAATGTATCGTATTTTAGAGATGTTTATATACAATTGCATTGAAGTTGGAAAGTGTTTCATAATCAATGCTATATGCATGATTGATCTTTCTTGCTAAATATGTCATAGATTTCCTACATATTCTAATGAAGTCATGTTTTATTTGTTTTAATTTTATATTATATTTTTTGATAAAATTTTTCTGGATTTTGTTCTTAAGGAAGAGAAATCTTAAAATCGCGTGAAATAAATATCTTTCTGTGGATAAAATTCTGTTAGCAGCAAAAGAACAAATATTAATAATATAACATGAACCTGTACCGTAAACAGAATGTGCTTCCTTCGTCAGGATACTAAATAATAAGTTTGAAAATTATTTTAGAATTTTCATATCAATATTATTATTTTCAACAAAGAAAAATAAATAAAATAATATAATTAATTAATATTGGATTCACTTAATGAAGTTTATTTCAATTTTTCAATGTTATTTAATTTCATAATTTTTATCGTTATCAGAAACCCACCATTCCAAATTAACAAAAAGTGTTTTTTTTAATTAATTTTTAAAAAGTCGCTTGAAAAGGTAAATTTTTAAAATAATGTGCTATGTATTCAACGATTTTATATTTCTCATAATTCTATTTTTTAAGACATAAGTCTGTGACTCTGTTAATCTAACAATTTGACATTACCGGGAATTGTCAAACAATTTTTTATCATGCAATGGAGACGTAATTTTGGATACTGGATCTCAATGAAATCTGAAATTAAGAGTTTGATGAACTTAAGCCCCTCAAATCCTCTCTTCAAATAAAATAAAAAAAAAAAAAAAAGAAAGAAAGAAATGATTTAGAAAAAGGACATGAATGTTGCCTTTTTCTCCTTGACATTTATAGATACATATTGAAACTCTTAATTGGATAAGTGGAAAGATACACATACGTTAAATCGTTTCCACTGGTAGGTTCGATTATACTATATATATATACAGGGTGTCCCCAAAACATTGACCTCTGCTTTTATTCCTTATATATTGATCTTAGACATATATAATAAATTACAAAGTTGCGTAAAAATAGATACAGAATTTTTATGAAATCGATTAAAATTTTAAGAAAATTAAATTTTAGGAAATACAAAATTTAAATAATTATACGCCCCCGTACAAAAACATTTCCAATGAGTAAAATGTGTCCCATACACTAATAAGGTGATGTACAGAATTTCAGTATTTTATCATAAAAAGTCCCAGAGATATGTTTAAACAAAGTTGGTGAGGGATTAATCACAAATTAAAATGTAAATGTTTACAGCAAGAGTGCAAACGACGCAACTCAGAAATGCATCATAGGCAAATAATATCTGCCTCTTATCTTTAATGGATCTTTGGCATGGATGGGAAACATTTTGAACAAGCTTTGTAATCTTTGTGTTAAAGTTATTATTTCCACACAGTGTAGAAACTTCTGTACCAATAAATAACAAAATTATTATTATTTATGTAATCATTGTTTTCTTTCGTAATTTGTGTATGATCCCTGAAACGCGATCTGCCGACATGATTTTTTCTATACATTTTGGGACATATAAAATGCGAAAAAACTATTTTTAGCGTGACGTCTGTATGTGTGTCTGTATATGTGTGTCTGTGTCTATGTGTGTGTGTGCCTGTCTGTGTATTTTATGTATCCACTCTAACTCAATAACTAATGGACCAAATTTCATAAAATTTGATTTCCTAATCAACACCAGAATTACTTGTGGGTCATTCTGGTGCTGATTAGGTTTTGGTACGAATCGGAGTAAAAGAACCTGCCTTTTTTTACGAAATGGTCCACAAAATCATCAAAATCTAAAACAAAAGACTACGTATGCTAAAATGTATCCATTAAATGCTTGTTTTATACGTAATTTTTGACGATGAAAAGAATAAGACCGACCCCACTAATCTAGAACTAGCCGTTCTAAATATATTTTAGTTTTTCTGCAGTTTTGCTACGCCAGTTCTGAGAATACGTCTAGTTACCAAATGAAAACGAAAATTGAATTAAAAATGCAAGTTCAGCGCAATTTCAGATAATTATGCACTTGTTTTTGTGCAATTAAACTCAATTTAATGAATTATTAAAGAAATAAAGAGAAAATGGATATGAGTCTGTAAGGAAAGGCATGTGCTGTCCACATCAGATTTTTGCATTAAACCCTCTATTAAAATACTAATAAAATTTCAATCAAATATCGTCGTTTGAGGTTCTTTGGTTACTGTTTAGTATGCCCCACGAATACCTTGATTTGGGAAACAACTGCCAAGGAGAATTCTTCCCAATATGATTTCTGGGAGCCCCTGGACGTATCTGCAGGATTTTTTGAGCACGCACTAAGATATCCTGATATAGATGATCTGAACAAAGATAACGGTCGGAGCCCATGGAAGAGATATGATATTCTCAGTCGAAGATATCCTTTCGTAATCATAGCAACTAATCTTGTTGCAGTCACTCATTAAGGACAACACTTCGTGAGGGACTTCAAACAGAAGTCTACTTGAAGACCAGCTCAGATTGTATCAGAGTCTTGCGCAGGAAGGACGGCCGTAAAACAGCTTCGAGAATCAATGTTTAGAATCTCCTGCGGTTGCGCATAAAATCTTAATTAAAGAAGAGGAACTCATCGGAAATTCGAGAGAGGTACGGTAAGTATATTAAAAGGCCATTACGATCTGAAACTGGATCTTGATATGTTTTTCCGAGTTTTGGGACCTTTAAAGGCAGTATATTTGTAGTTTTGTAATATACGGAAGAATAGTGATTTCCTCCCCAAAAGCTTTTGCTAGCGCAGTGATTTTGTTGTAAAAATAAATGGCCAAATTGAGTGATGACAAAGTTTATAAAATTTCATTGTTAACAAAAAGTAAAATAAAATTTAAAACAGTGTGTTAATTTTTAATTTGTTTTGTGACGAAATAGTTTAGAAGTGAAATTTTATAATTTCATTATACAAATATTTAATTTTTGTTATTTGTTATGAATGTAAACTATAGTTATTCAATCATACATAAAAGTTTGACTGGATATGTGATGAAAATTTGATTACAAAATCACAAAAGACTAAAATGTATAAAGTAAAATATAACTGATAATAAGTAAAAATATAATTTTTAGCTATCACAACATTCTTGATCATAAGCAACTAAAAAAAATCTGATGTGGGCAACACATGACTTTCTTTATATAATGCAATGAATTTACTACTTTTACAGTTAAAAAAATGTTATTCTTATAGTAGATACTTATATTCTTTCCAAGATATTGAATTTTGTTCAATTAGTCGTCATTTTCATTGATTTAGTGCCATTTTTATCAATTTGGCGAGATTTTTGGTAATTTGGCTACAATTAAAAATGTCGCCAAGTTGGCGAAATTCCGTCAAATTTGTCGCCAAAATCTCGCCAAGCGTTATGGACGGGGAAATAAGTTATTCTTACAGCAGATAAATGACTATTGGCGTTCAAATACAAAAGTATTACTAAGCATCTTTTTTCATGAATGGAACGAGCTAGATCCATGAAAATGATGTCATCAAATTTATCGCATGGTATTACATATGAAAAGTGAAAATGTTTCTCAATGGAAAATATTTTTTTTTTATTTTATATAACTTTTTGATAATTTTTTTGAAAAATGTGCAATATCTCAAGAACGGTTCATATTAACGTTCTAAAATTTATGTCAATCGTTGTCTAATGAAAAATTACATAAGAAATGTCTATTTGCGTAACTTTATTAGCGGTTTTGATTTTTTGACGATTTTTTCAAAATTTCACTCGAAAATTTAGGGGGTGGGTTGAACATTCGATTGCGTATGAAAACGATAGGCTTCCAGCGTTTACGGATTGTGATTTTTGTACCAAATTTGGTTCGAATCGGTTCGAATTGGTTCCATTCGTTCGTCAGTTATCGTCTCTACAGGCTCACTGACACACACACACACACACACATACTTTCATACACACACATACTTTCACATACACACACACATACACACAGACATCACTTCAAAAATGTTTGATTCGCAATCAGGGATGCTTCAAACGTGCTCTCCCGTCGAAAACTCGAATTCGAATTTTCGACCCCGTCACAATACTTTCCTTATACATTATGTATATAAGGAAAGTAATAAAATCGTGGGGGTGCCCATAAAGAAATTGTATTTGACACAATAACAGAATTTTTAGGAACAATGAAAGTGATAGTATAAAATTAACGTATATAAGAATGACAAATTTTTAAATCAAAATTGTCAAAGAAAAATTTAAGTGAATTGAATGTAATCACTCTTGTATATGTCATTTCTGTGTTATCACGTTTAATTGTTTCTTAAATTCTGTGAATGTCCAAATACAATTCCTTTATGGGCGCTTCATGGTTTCATTTTCAGTCGTATATGACCAAGAATGTTGTGATAGTTAAAATTAGTTTTTACTTTCAGTGCATTGTACTAAAAGCGTGTAACATATAAAGTTTTTTTTTTATAATATTTTATTAAATTATTTATGGGCAGAATGCTCGCGGGCCTCACTAGTAACTAATAAAATGGGTTACAAATATTACTAAACAACAAATATTACTAATAAAAATTACTAATATTACAAATATTACTAACAAATATTACTAAAATTACTAAACTTACTAAATTACTAAAATTACTAAAATTACTAAATTTACAAATATTACTAAAATTATTTTCAACGATAGCAAAAATATTTTGATCGAAAATTTTATTCGATATCTTACAGAAGTTGAACAACGTTGTTTATAATTTTAAAAAGTTAAAATGAGAAACATTTTAAAGACAAAAGTTTTTGTCACTGCATTTTTTTTTTCTTCATGGAGATAAATCGTTAACTCATATATGCAAAACGTACTGTAAATAAAAAGGCTTAAAAAAGTTTTTCAGTCCGAAATAATCAACTTCAATAAAACATTTACGGCCATTAAAATAAATAAACTTAATCTTTATGAAATAAATATATACGTCAAACCCCAACTACAAGACTGATAAATATTTAACAAGAAATATCCATCTTGCATAAGACATTGATTATGAAACACTTTCCAATTGAAATGCAATTTTATTTAAACATCTCTAAAATGCGAAACATTCAGCGGTGATATTTTTATCACAGTACTGCATTAATTTATTATACTTGAAAACTTAAAACTTCATCTAATAAGACAATGCTAGCTACATAAAATGAACTTTATTCAAACGAAGTCATCGAAATATAAATTGTCTGCCTTTCAATGCAAAATCAGTGAATATTTCATTTATTTCACTTATATTCCAGACTCCAGAGCTAAATAATTTTGCGTGAAAAATACTCACCTTACAATCCCTTGATTTGTATACATCCTACATGCGTTAAAATTAGGCTTCGTTGTAGAAATAATCAAAGTTTAGTGATCATTTAAATTAAAAAATATTGTAATTGCGTTGGCAAAGAATTTAGATACACAGATAATACGCAAAAATGAAGCGGTTTTATGATAGATGCAACACTAATATAAATTTAAATGATTTTCAAACATCACGATCTTTACACAGCGAAAAAAAATGGATGCCATATTTTATTTTGCAGCGAGTCACGTGATCTCTTCATGTATCATGGCCGTATCATCATGTATCATCTTCATGTATCAAAAAATTACCCCGCATATTTTGCTGAAATTTTTTTTTATACATTTTACGTGATAATTTTCATATTTCTTAAAATTTTCGAAACAATTTGTGAATTTTAACTTCGCTTAAAAAATGCTTGAAAAATTAGGTCCCACAGGGTTCAATGTATTTCATTTTTTCAACCCAGGTTAAATCCGAAACTAATTGCGTGCTATTATTAATTTTCATTCCCATATGTCCCACAGACTGTCTCAATAACATACTAAAATTTCATTTTGATCAAGCCATTTTTACGGCAGTTATTGTGCGAAGGGGCAGACAGACAGAATGATCAAAGTCATAAACATTTTTCAACTATGTTGCAAAGTGTTAATAAACAACTGTTTTCTTCAATGCGCTCATTCCGTTTCCGTACTGAACAAATTTACGTTGCTTACTGCATAATTATTTCTTTGTACTGCTCAAATTGCGCCCTCCCTCCTACTACACGTTAAAAAAAAACTGTAGAAAATTGAGTATATACCCCCATACTTCGTATTTTATGAAAACAATACTTTTAACAAACCGGACAAAGATGAACTTCAATTCGGAAATTATATTTCTTCCAAACAAAATAAAAGCAAATTAAATAGTATTGATTGGATAATTAGAGTGCAAGCTAATAAAGATGGACACTTTCTTCGAAACTGACTATTTACTTTAAAGAAAACTTTTAAACTACTTGTACGTGATCTGCTTGAGGATCAATACATCAACTTGCGTTCCTTAGCGAGCGTTCCAACATTGACTTGTAATACCGCAAGCCAATGAACATATCCCAGAACTGAGAAATTAATATCTTTGTCGGTCTTGCAAAAAGCGTCAAACTAAAACATATCATTGAGTTTTTTAATTGCCTACTAGCCTGACTAGCATGTTATTAAATTGAGGTTCAATGAAATTCACCCTACCGAACAACTTTATAAGATTAATTAGAGATGAGTTTAGAGTCTCATACAGTATGATGTGAACGCAACCGGGGTATCAAGGGTGTATTAAATTTATGTAAATTGCTCCTTATTATCTTTATAATGCGAAGCTTATACAGTTTAAATGACGTGATAATTGCAATTTGTAAAATCCGACGAGAACAGGACATGGCAACGCGTATCTTTTGACAAATGACATTTAATTGCCGTTTAATGTGGACGTCACTTGTGAGGGCAATTGAGATACATAATGTTTTAATTTAGGTTTAAACCTGTATTTGCTTCATTTGAAAAAAATGATTCAGCTTTCTTTATGGATGAGCGGAATGTTTTGATATGGCTACACAAGTAGTTTTTTGGGTTTGATTCTGATTCGATTCAGACCAAAGGGGTATTTAAAATTAAATATTAATACAGTCGAATCTGCCTGAAATGACCGGAAAAAATTTCCTTATTGAAAAAGGTTCAGTTTCGTGCAGGTCATTTCAGGAAAAGCTAAGTTCAAACGTTTAGCTGGAAATGCTGATAGTCCATATGTAATTGCTCACCTATACGCCAGACTTTAAAAATTCTGAAAAGTGTATTTAGATAAATCTGATTAATACTATATTATACCATAATAGCTAATTTAATTATTTTAAATATATATATACAGTCTCTCAAAAATATAATCAAACATATTGTAACCCCATAAATTTAACCAGATAAATGTAGATTTAAAAAAAAAATTGTTTCCCCATATGTTTTCTATTTTCAAATAGAGGCAGTTTTAAAGAAGAAATTTTCTTCCATTCTGCAGTACATTTTTATATACTGTACGTACATTATTACATACTGCGATCACAGGAGTATATGTAAATAAAAATATAGTGTACCCTATGTCCTTAACTGTTGGCTTAATACCATATCTTAAAACCTAGATGAATTAAATGACTTTCAGGCTTACCATAAAACAAACAAAAAAAAAAATGCTGCTTACCATACTGCTTACCATATGCTGCTTACCATATAATGCTTACCATATACTGCTTACCATATAATACTGCTTACCATAAAACAAAAAAATAAATTAAAAAAAAAAATGTGAGGTGACCTTTTAAAATAATCCAACTTAGTTTCATGGATATGTATCTTACTAATGATGCGACTGTCAGTTAAAAATCGCGCATTGATTAATATTTCTACCATTTCAGAGTCTCCCTGATTAACGAAAAATTCTTGATGTTCTGAAATGGCTTTCAGAAAATCGTGATATAATTTAATAGAAAGTTCTGTTAAAAAATGGTTTTCATGGAAATAAATGGGTAAAACAGGTGGATGGTAAAACATGGAAATAAATGGGTAATAATGGAATTGTTTTCAATGTGTCACAAATATGGCGTATTCTAAAATGTAAATAAATCATTTGCACAATTTATAGTCTATATGGATATATTTGTATTCCAGAATATTAAAATATTTTTAAATACAGGGTGTTTCAGAAAGTCTGATTAAATTAAAAAAATCTGATATGGGCAGCACATGATTTTCTTTATATAATGCAATGAATTTACTACTTTTACAGTTAAAAAAATATTCTTATAGTAGATACTGATGTCCTTTCCAAGATATTAAATTTTCTTCAATTAGTCGTAATTTCATTGATGTAGCGTCCTTTTTATCCATTTGGCGAGATTTTCGTTAGTTTGGCAATATTAAAAAAGTCGCCAAATTGGCGACATTCCGCCAAATTCGTTGCCAAAATCTCGACAAGTGTTATGGAGGAGAAATAGGTTATTCCTACAGCAGACAAATGACTATTGAGTTTCAAACACAAAAGTATTACTCAAAGTATCTTTTTTCGTGAATAGAACGAGTTAGATCCACGACAATATCACCAAATTTATCTCATGATATGAAAAGTGAACATGTTTCTTAAGAGTTAATATTTTTTTTATTTTACTTGATTTTTTGATAAATTTTTTTGAAAAATGTGCAATATCTCAAGAACGGTTAATGCTAGTGTCCTACAGTTTCTGTCAATCGTTTTCTAAGGAAAAATTACATAAGAAATGTCTATTTGCGTAACTTTATTAAAGGTTTTGATTTTTTGATGATTTTTTCAAAATTTCACTCGAAAATTTAGGGGAGTTCTGAACATTCGATTGTGTTTAAAAACAATAGGTTTCCAGTATTCACGGATTGTGATTTTCCTACCAAATTTCATTTGAATCGCTCCATTCGTTCGTGAGATATAGTCTCCACAGTTTCACTGACACACACACACATACTTTCACACACACACACACACACACACACACACACACAGACATCACCTCAAAAATGTTCGATTCGTGATCAGGGATGCTTGAAACGTGCTCTCCCGTCGAAAACTCGAATTTGAATTAATTTTCGACCCCGTCACAATACTTTCCTTATACATTATGTAAATAAGGAAAGTAAAATTTTTTAGGACTTTTTTTGGTCGCGGAACCCTTTTGAAATTGAATTCGATGGCGGGACCCAAAATGAGAAAAAGTCCATTGTGATCCAAATTATGAATTCAAATTTCACGTGTTTTTTAATCAAGAAAATTTACATGAAACTATAACGTCGCGGAACCCAGGGTGCCACGGAACTATATAGGGTGTCCCAAAAAGATTGAAAAGCACAAGTCTTTACCTGTTGGAGATAAGTGAGCAATGTAAACTGTAAAAATGTTGAAAGTAAGGTAGGAAATAAGACTACGTTAATGAAATAGTCCTCCCATTAATTTTCAAAAAGTTACACTTTTTAAATTTTTATACGGCCCCCTTAGGCAAATTTGGTCAATCAGAAAGTCTTTATTTTTAATGCAACAAGATCATTAAAAAAGCCGCATATCTGTATCTTTAAAATCAACTGAATTATGATAAAGGAAAAAATCTGACTTATGCCACTTCTCAGTACAATGTGAAAGGCTGTTTCATCAGTAAAAATAGGGATTATAAAAAAATTAACGATGGAAATTGTTTAGATCAAAAATACGTTAATATGTGTCAAAACATTTTATCACAAATGCATCTAAATAAAGCATTACACAGACAGAGATCATATAAAGCAATGGCACTCACTACGTGGTTGGGTATCCTATGTATTATCCAGTTTTATTCTTTTTGTGATATGTCACAAATTTATATTTCTAATTTGATATAGGGTCCCCATTCACAATGTTCAAATTTCAATTAAATATAACTCGCTCAATTTTAAAGACAGAGATATGCGGTTTTTTTAATGATCTTGTTGCATTAAAAATAAAAATGTTCTGATTGACCAAATTTGTCTAAAGGGGTCGTATAAAAATTTAAAAAGTGTAACTTTTTGAAGATTAATGGGAGGCCTATTTCATTAACGTAGTCTTATTTCCTACTTTACTTTCAACATTTTTGCAATTTACATTGGCCACTTATCTCCAACAGGTAAAGAATTAAAGCGATCTTCAATCTTTTCGGGACACCCTGTATAGTTTTCATGGGAATATTAATTTCATATTTCCTAGCAAGTACATCTTATGAAACAAATTACAACTCCAATAACTCATTTCCCAGTTAACTAAAATACCCAGATCAGTCAACATTTAATTGGCCTTTCAATTGTTTAAATGGTGTTGTATGGTGATATGTCGCACTCTTTGTGAATAAGAGAACAAGTCCATGATCCTTTTGATGCCTCGTTATTCGAGCAGAATTTGAGAATTGCTGATAATGTAGTTGAAATGATTGGTATAATAATTCAGATATTTTATATTTGAAGATGACCAAGTTCATGATCATTTTGGTGCCCCAGCATTCGAACAATTTTTTAAAATAGCAAAGATAACGTCGTATATGATAGTTCGGATATTGCATATCCGGTAATCATGTTCATAATAATTTTGATATTTCAGCATTTGAACAGTATTTAGAAATACGTTGAGAATACGATGGTAATGTTAAAGTTAAGTATGGTAGTTCTAATGTTGCATACCTGAATGTGACCACTGAAAGAATACATGATAAAGCAAAGAGGTCAATTACAATTTTAGAGATCTGGATTACTATATCGGATGGTCTGGTCTAATCCCAGCTGTCCCCAAGTTGCAGCTCTGCGAAGTTTTCTATTCGATTTTATATGAGATGCTTCACGTTATTGTGGATTCCCATCTATAACCTAAATATCCGAAGGCCAGAAAATTAACCATTTGGCGACAAGTTGGCTTTGGAATTAGAGAATTGCCCTAAATGGGTGTGGTTGTGACTCTAGAAAAATTCTCATGAAGAGATTTCTTTGTTCGGAAACAATTGTCCTCTAACAGAAAACAACCACTTATTCCTGCGTAGTTAGGAAATATCAAATATTTTTTTAGTCACCCCGATTAGGCTTTTTCCTAGAAAGGAAGAACACTTATTAGCCTGAAGCCGAAGATAGCAATAGTGCCAAAATTTTCCCAGGGACATCAACCTATAAACAATTAAAATCATACAAATACCATCAAAATCTCTGACGCAAACTAACAAAAATTTCAGAAAAAAAATATTAACACGACGCAACGAAAGCTTAATTGTGCATTTCTCATGCAAATCTCTTTCCACGCTACTCATCGAGTTTTATGTCAGGAACTCCGACATACCATCAAAAACTCACCTTAATTGGATCTCAAATTACCTCGACTTTAATTATTGCTTGCCACCGCAAGAATTCTCTTTCGCCCGGAAAGCATTCTAATAGCGACATCGCGTGAAAGGACCCCACAAATATGGCAGATCTGGATGGGATTTGATGGTATCTGGATGAGTCGAGTGAGGATGGCCGTAAAACTGCCTCGGAATCTTGGCAATCGATCTTCAGTCACAGAGATGTTTAAACTTTTAATTGAATAAGAGCTCTCGTCAGGAATTCGAGCAGGGTGTTGTGATTTAAAGTGGAGGAATCATTGATCAGAATAATTGATAGCGGGTTTCAATGTGGTATGTGTGGGGATGACGGGATATTTAAGTGTCGTCTAGAGGTGAAAGGTTAGTAATACAGTTAATGCCATTCGCATTTTCATAATTTGGAATTTTCGCTATTTGTCAGTGCATTTAGGCTTAGACTGTTTCTCAGACATGTTGTTTGCGGTTTATATAAGGCCCCAAGTGTCCTCCATGTGGGCTGCGAAAGAATATAACCATTTTAGGATATACAAAAGTTATAAAGGTTACCTGAATATTTCACGAAATCATGAATTTGGAGATGCAGAGTAGGCACTTCAGCGGGAATTTCGGGAGATATAACTCCTCCCCTATGAACCGAACAGTTGCATTAGCTCATTAGCTCATCATAGAGCCCATATTTTAAACGAAATATGCCACTAAAATGCCCCATTGGATCGTAAAAGAGAACTGGCTATGCCTCTGTTTGGAGATAAATTTTAAGGTTGCAAGTAGTTACATATTTAATGGTGAAGGAAGGAAGTACATTTTATGTTAAGTTAATACTTAAATTAAGCTCTATTTTTGCATCCAAAACAGGTATCAATTCTTTATATATCTCATGCTTTTAATAAAGCAGTGTTTTAAATTTTAACATGCAGGGCACCTACTTGCTACGTGCACCTATCCTTGGTAGATCTTATAAACTAAGGCTTAAATTAAAATTCAAAGCACGCTTCGCACATCTACTAGTTCACATTAGTATATATATATATATATATATATATATATATATATATATAAATTCCCAAAAAGGACAAGTAACAATGTACTCATAAATTTCCAGAAGAGTGACAAGAGTAACGGCCGGGGGGAGTTGCGACCCCCAACACTCCGGTTAAAGCTTTTTTCCGCCATGGCAAACGCTCCCGGTAGCCGATACTCCCTACCCTATCTACTTCATGACTCTTATAAAACTCTTATATATATATATATATATAAGAGTCAGATATATATATATATATATATATATCTTATATTATCTCTTATATATATATATATAAGATATATATATAGATATATATATATATATATATATCTGACTCTTATATATATATATATATATATATATATATACTGCTGGCCATCCAAAATGCAACACCATGAAGGAAGCATCCAATAAGCATGGAATTTGCACCATACGTAGAACTCGATAGGAAATACAAATGATTAGAATTTTATAACTCATATGCAAATCATGTGCGCCAGCAGCGCCATAACTCTTGCATTATGCATCGCCATACCGGTCCTTCACCTGGCGTTATGGTTTGGGGTGGCATTGGATTTTACTCCCGCACCCCCCTAATACACATTGCCGGTACACTCAACAGCCACCGCTACATTTCTGAAGTTTTGGAGCCTGTTGTCTTACCTTACCTTCAAGGCTTGCCTGTGGCCAAGTTTCAACAGGATAATGCGAGACCACACGTGGCACATATCGTTCAGCATTTCTTCAGTGCCCAAGTTCCACTGCTTCCTTGGTCCGCCCATTCTCCAGATCTGTCGCCCATTGAACGCGTCTGGTCGATGATTGGCAAGCGACTGGTCCAGCAAACACCACCACCTGCTACGACAAATGAAGTTTGGCAACGTGTGGAAGAAGTATGGACTGACATACCTCAAAAACACTACCAAAGTCTCTTTCTTTCAATGCCGAGGCGTATAGCAGCAGTTATTGTCAGCCATGACGGCTGCACAAAATACAGATTTCTTCGTGTTCCGCAAGTCAAACGGGGCTGTATTTCAATCAATTCATCCTTGTACTTTATGCTCTTTGTCCAATAAATTTGGCTTTGATATCTCTTGTCTTTCATGGTGTTGGATGGCCAGCAGTGCATATACATACATACATACGTATATATATATATATATATATATATATATATATATATATATATATATATATATATATATATATATATATGTAATCCAAGAAAAATAAGAATTAAAGGAATATGGGATAACCAAATGCTTTGCATTTAATGGTTGGGGAGGATTGCGACTCCCCCTCCCGTTTAAAGCTGCTTTTCTAGCCTAGGCGAACGCTCACGGTACCAATACAAAGCAAAGGTTGGTCCCCATTGCGTGCTAATACGAAGGCACCCGGATATGGAAGAACAAGACCAACCAAACAGAAGGACACTGGACCAGAAGTGAATCCTGCCCAACTCGCTATCTTATATATGTTCATCTTACGCATGCGTGCAATCCCAGCAGGTACGCATAAACTTTATTTATTTGCAGATTGATGAAGTAAACTGTCAAAAAAAAATCTACATGATCCTTGAAAATCGATCTATAACAATCCTTTAAGAAATATAAAGGATAATGTTTATATAAAGCCTCTGTTATGATTTTAATGTTGCTATTATTGCAATCTCTTTTAAACGTGTTGTAAATTTGGTTCCTCTTGAAGTGTCCGAGTATAATATTTCTGAAATTATTTTTGGTAAGATTTGTTTTCCAATCGATGAGATGATTGATCTTAATTCTATAGAATTCTCTTTTGTCATATAACGTTGTATAATGACCATATAATCCATGTTTTTTATTGAGATGTCCAGAAAATTTACCGCTTCATTTTCTTCTTTACAATTTTCTATTAATTCCAATTCCTGTGGGTAAAAAGTGAAATCGAAATTGGTGGTGTTTTCATAACACCCCAATAGCACATCGTCAACAAACCGGAAATATGGTATCTCTGACAAAATATGGGATCCTTTTTTATATGTTGAGAGGTATATATCAGCCAAGATTGATGAGCAGGCTCCTCCCATTGGAATTCTCTTCATTTGTCGGTAATAATTTTTTCCGTTATGTAGAATATTTTCCTTTAATACTAGTATTGGTACCGTGAGCGTTTGCCTAGGCTGGAAAAGCAGCTTTAAACGGGAGGGGTGTAGCAATCCTCCCCAACCATTAAATGCAAAGTATTTGGTTATCCCATATTCCTTTAATTCTTATTTTTCTCGTATTGTTATCTGCTTCGGAGTATAGAGCGGCTCGGCGCCTTTTCCTGAGTAGTGCTTTAGATTATTGTGGATATGCATAGGAATTAAATTCAATTTGAATATGATTACTGGCTTTTATATGATATATATATATATATATATATATAGTATATATGATATTCTATATTATATATATATATATATATATATATATATATATTATATATATATATATTATTTATATATATATATATATATACACCTTATTCTAAATAATAGTAAGGAATTAAAACTAAATTAACTTCACTAAGTAAACTAATTGGATTTCAAACTTTTGACTTTAAAGATCTTTTCAATAATATTAAGATCTCTGATTTATATATTGTAATTTTAGCTCTATATAATGCTTATATTACTGATCAAACTACTCAAACAATTTTTATCAATTTCCCTAAACTTCTTAACTTTGTTTTTTTCAGTAATTATATTTTTCAAGGAAATAAATTATACTTACAAGTCTCAGGGGTTTCACAAGGTGGTTGCAGTAGCAGTATGTTAGCTAATTTATATCTTTATCATTATGAACAGTCTTTTACGTCAATAAATTATAAAATTTACAGATATGTTGATGATCTGATTTGTTTCTAGATTTCTATCCAGATAATTTGGAATTAATTCCTAATGAGGCTACTATTAGTAATAATATTAATTTTTTAGATTCAAATCTAATTATTGAGCCTACTCATAGAATTGTTACTAATTTATATGATAAAAAATAATATTTTAATTTCAACATTAATAAAATATTACCATTTAATTCTTGCAACTCGATTCAAATGTTTAGAAATATTATCCTTAATCAACTTTTTAGAATTTATAGATTATCAGATAAAAAATTTCATGCTAAGCATATAAATAATCTAAAAATTACCATCAATTTGTATACATATCTAGCATATTTAGTAAATGGTATTGTTAAAAAGTTTGGATTAGCTGAATATTCATGAATTATCTCTTTGTATCTTATATTAGCCAGACATCAACATTCTCTTGATTTAACATTACATTGTATTTACATTCCCGTATTAGCGTCACTGTTTTCGATTATACGCCCCATTATTTTGTAGCTCTTGCTGTACAATATCATCTTTTATTGCCTTTTCGCATTACCCGTTATTTGTTTCACACGATTGGCAACAGTGGATCTCTACTTTTAAACTTCGTGATTGGCAACACCGGTCTCTTCATTTTGGGCTCCAATGGTTAGTACACTTGCAGTTTTTTAGTCCAGGTATTCTAGTTTCCTTTATTATTCTTCTATCTTTATGTGGGTAGTCCAAGTTTTTAAAATTTATAGATATTATCTATCTCTAAAATTAGATACATACATTTTGTATTATTTTGATTAAATACTTGGACCTGACGAAGAGTTTTTTAAAAATGAACAATTCATTTATTTAATGCCTAGCGCTTATCCACGTACATAGCTTTAATGCTTGGATTTTATTTGTTTTTCAATTATCGATTCCATTTCATTGATATTTGCTGATTATCTTTAGCTTGATGACTAGCAATTTACATTTTTATATTTATTATTATTTTTTTATTATTATTATTATTTTTCATTTGATTGATGATTCTCTGTTTAATATTTCTTTTTATTATGCAGGCATTTTTTAAAGTTAGGATTTTTGAGTTGCTACTTTTCTCTATTCTATCATTGGATTTTCAAACTATTATTATTATATATACACTATATGACCAAAAGTATCCGGACACTTTGGATATTAGAATGTTTTTTGAGTTTCTAAACAAATACTTGGCGAAGTGTTCCGTAACTTCGGCGATGTAAAGAACATGCTTGAATGCACACTTTCCAGTAAAGTTTCGGTGACTTGTGCATTTAGGGGACCACTAAGATATTAAAAAAGGGAAAAATATATTTGATCACTCTGTATCATAAAAAGCTGGAAATAATTTTTATCTTTTACAAAATAGTTAACTAGCTTTGTTCAATGTATATAAGCATTTTCGTAAAACGAAAACGTATATTCATGAAGATATAAACGTTTCTTTAAAAAAAAAACAAATTTTGCTGCATGTTTTTTGCTTATAATATCCATAGGTTTCAATCAAATTTCACGAAACTTGCAGAACATTTGCCAAAGTACAAGAAAAACATTATACTTCAGTTGAAAGTTAAAGCATTGAATATACTATGAGATATAAGCATTTGAAGAAACAAAGTTTTTACTGCGTAGGCCCGAAACATAGCAATAGTTTTCTTTCATGATTTTGTAGTGGATATTATAGGGCAACTTCTATAAAAAATTCAATGGAATATCGTGAAAATTCACAAAGATATCGACGATATAGTGATCCGTTTTTCTCCGACTCTCTGAAAGTACTACAGTGTCTAGAAGTAACTAAGTGTACTTCTAGACACTGTAGAAAGTTCCTAGATGATAAGGGGTTTTCCACAAATTGACATTCTACAAATTCATCGGACACCCATGTCCTGAAAATGAACTAGTCTAGTTTTATGCAAATAAGGATCAAAATTCTCCGGACACCCCTGTACGTTTTAGGACACCCCTGTACGTTAACTATAATTAATTTGGAGAGCCATCGCGCTGCAAATAACAGTCTGCATTTAAATGTATCGTACTTATTCGCTCTTCAGCACAAAATAGACAATACCTATAATGGCAGCAAAAAAACTTGCCATGTGGCAAAGTTTTTTGAATTGCTATGGTGACAGGCAAATTCAGTTTTTCAAATCGGATTTATTATATTCCTACTATTCCCTACCAAGCAGCCGGAATAATAATACAAGTTTAACTATTAACGCTTATAGTTTAACAGCTAGCCTCTAGCTCGAAATGCATACATGTGAAACCAACTTTTCGGTGGACTACCGTAGGGAAAATAAAATGGCTATATAAAAGCAGAACAGAACCTTAAATTAAAAATTTTGATAGCAAAGATAGATAATTAATAGCCTTGGGATGTTAACATCCGGGACTATAGGACGACTCGGTGTATTGAAGGAATCGGAAAAGAATAAGAGGAAACAGAAAATAATTTTAAAGATCACAGAAATAGTGGAAAGAGAGCTGGAATTTTTTTTTTCTTTTGCGAGTCCGAACTAAATCCATTATACCACTGATCAAATTCATATCAATCGCGTATTTTGAAATTTCTGCGCAGTCCCCAAGTGCTTCTGAAACATTTTATTAACCAGTAGCACTTGCGTTTTCTGTAACAAGTGTCACTTTTGACCTTGAAAGGTCACAATTCAGCCGCTACTGGAGGAAAGGCGGGAGTCAGTCCGTAATGAAGAAGTTTCCTCTAATCCATTATACCACTGATCCATTATACCACTGATAAATTATACCACTTATGAAAATTATACCACTGATCCATTATACCACTACTAAATCGTCTGAGCTACTAAATGATGAAAATCTACTAAATGATGAAAATTATACCACTGATCCATTATACCACTACTAAATCCATTATACCACTGATCATATTCATATCAATCGCGTATTTTGAAATTTCTGCGCAGTCCCCAAGTGCTTCTGAAACATTTTATTAACCAGTAGCACTTGCGTTTTCTGTAACAAGTGTCACTTTTGACCTTGAAAGGTCACAATTCAGCCGCTACTGGAGGAAAGGCGGGAGTCAGTCCGTAATGAAGAAGTTTCCTCTAATCCATTATACCACTGATCCATTATACCACTGATAAATTATACCACTTATGAAAATTATACCACTGATCCATTATACCACTACTAAATCGTCTGAGCTACTAAATGATGAAAATCTACTAAATGATGAAAATTATACCACTGATCCATTATACCACTACTAAATCCATTATACCACTGATCATATTCATATCAATCGCGTATTTTGAAATTTCTGCGCAGTCCCCAAGTGCTTCTGAAACATTTTATTAACCAGTAGCACTTGCGTTTTCTGTAACAAGTGTCACTTTTGACCTTGAAAGGTCACAATTCAGCCGCTACTGGAGGAAAGGCGGGAGTCAGACCGTAATGAAGAAGTTTCCTCTAATCCCTCGAAAAATGTCGACAGTGCACGCGATTGTTGGCTGAAGAAATGTCTCAATTTAGAAATATACATTGTGATAAGTATTTTTTGACACTGCTGCTTCTGAAATAGTTTGGAGAGCTGCAAGATTTCACTAGAGACAGAAGCAAAAAAGGGGGAAGAACGGGGAGAGAAGTGAGAGAGAGAAAACCGAAAGCCTGTTAAAATACAAATGAAAAAAAATTGTTGCTTGAGCAGACAATCACACTAAAATGATAAATTTTCCAGCATTACTTAGTGTATGTATATGGAATGGAATGTATCATAACAGAGCCGATATTTTGAATTCGAGTTTTCAATAAGTTTACAAGTGTCGGGCATTCTAAAATACGAATAAACTAGATCGTGCTGCCTCTGTGCTTTTGAGCGTACTGTGTACTAGAGGAATCTAGCACTTTCTGAGCAATAAAATTTTGTGTTTGATCAAATAGAAAAAAATTAAGAGATTATATCAGAAAAAAAAATTACTTTCAGAAATATCACTTTTCGACCCATCTTTAATAAAAACCTAAACCAACATCTTAATGGCATTCTCCTTACCTGCAGTAATAATGCCATAACCAATGAAAATTTTAGGTACATTGCGAAACCAATAGGTAAGTATTCGAATCATCTGAACCAGTATTATAAATATTTTAATATTGTGAATATTTTGCAAGAATAATATAAATCAAATGTTTGCTTTAACTATTTAAACATGTCTGTCAAGTAATTAAAATTTTAAATAAAATTACAAAGGTTTTTTTAATTGATTTTAATTGTTTGCAATTATCTTTTTGGCTGTTTCAATAAACAATAATTCAGTCGTAAGCAAGTTACTAATTTCATCCGTTTACTTTACTTGACAACATCATGAGAGTCTACATTCTATTAATTTAAATTTCGGATTGAAGTCCGAGTTCTGATCTGTACAGGCTCTAATTTCCTATGAGTTTTCATATAAATCATGCTGTTCGTAACTCACATAAAATTGAAACCTCTGCCATAAATTTTTGGGTCTTGGAAAAATTCAAATTTCTGTGTTATTATTAATTGAAAGTCAGCCATCAAACCTTAAGGGTTGTTCGATCACCTTTGGAAATAATTCCTCATGTCTCACCGAGAAATTGAACCAGAGATAACTTTCTGGCCTGACATAGCTCTATCTGATGAGAAAAACGGAGATGGTTATTTTATCTTTTATAGTTGAAGTGAAATCTGAAGATACGCCAGTTATAAAAAGTTAAAGATATTTACAAAAACAACTGAAAAAATTGTATAAAGTTAAAGAAAAACACTGATATACATCCAGTAAGAGGACCAGAAAACTTATGAAAAATAACAGACATTGTTCCGAGGCCTTCATTATCTTTAAAAAAAAATCTAACCACAATAGTTTCTCTGTTATTTTACATGAATAGTTTTCAACTTTTTAACACTGCTTTTAAAGCATCTTGAAAATCCCGTGCTTGCCCTTCAGTAGATAAAATTTACATACATCAATACCGCAGATAATACTAGCCCATTGTATATGTCACTACATTTACAAAATACTCCTTATTCTTTGAAATATCTTTTTTTCCTAACTCTTTGTGAGCAGCTGTATTTCACTTATACCTCGATAAAGCTCCTGTCTGTGTATAAATGAAGGTCCCATGAGTAGCACTTGAATATAGTTGCTGTGTCCTTTAGTTATGCAATTTCTTTAGCTCTCCACGAATTTCATAGTGGCTAAACGATGTATACCACTTTGACCACTAATCGCAACCCACTCATTGGTTATAAATTTACATTGCATGTTCCCCATTTATATGTCCCTAATTTGATTTTCGACATTACTTTCCGAGGTCCTGGCTGTGCCTATGCCTAAAACTGCGAGATCTTTACGTAGAGATAATTAGGCTTCCAAGCTGGATATGTACAATGCAAGATATGACAGAACCTCAAATTCGATAGAAAAAATTATGATTAATTCTAGACAACTTTATATGTTGGAAAAAAATCATTTAAGCAACACTTTAAAAACCGAAATATCAATACTATATAATTCAGAATAATAATACCCTCCAACCCATTTACCGCTCTCTGAAAATTTGGGGGACATTTAATATTCCATAAAAAGCCCCAGTTTGAAATACCACCTGTTCTTTACACGAATGTCTAGACTGGATCTTTCTGGACGTCTTTGATACGATGATGATACTTATAGAGTTTGATGAATTTTCCAATGAGAAGTATTTGTGTATTTGTACATTCTATTTTTAATCGTGCTATTTTATTTAATGCTGAAAACGCTAACAGTTTTTTTAAATTGCCGAAATAAGAAAATACTATTTATCGAAGATTTTTAGAATATTTATTTATTTAGTGCATCCATTTGTTGAAATACGGAAATAAAATTTGTTAATGTTTTTTATTTAGTGCATTCTGTCAATGGTGTAGTTTATTTGTTGCTGATCACGCTAACATTTCTTTTAAAATTGCTGATATAATATTTATCGATGATTTTTTGAATGTATATTTATTTGGTTCAATCTTTTTAATCGTGCTATTTTATTTATTTGTTG
Organism: Amaurobius ferox; assembly: GCA_951213105.1. Classification (NCBI taxonomy): domain Eukaryota; kingdom Metazoa; phylum Arthropoda; class Arachnida; order Araneae; family Amaurobiidae; genus Amaurobius; species Amaurobius ferox. Next base: position 26,491,213 of record OX578138.1, on the reverse strand, counting down.
TAATGAGGCTATCAATTTTTACTTTCCTTATATACATAATGTATAAGGAAAGTATTGTGACGGGGTCTAAAATTCGAATTCCGAGTTTTCGACGGGAGAGCACGTTTCAAGTATCCCTGATCACGAATCAAACATTTTTGAAGTGATGTCTCTCTCTGTGTGTGTGTGTGTGAAAGTATGTGTGTGTGTGTGTGTGTGTGTGAAAGTATGTGTGTGTGTGGGTCAGTGAGTCTATGGAGACGATAATTGACGAACAAATAGACCGATTTGAACGAAATTTGGTACAAAAATCACAATCCGTAAACACTGGAAGCCTATTGTTTTTATACTCTGTCGAATGCTCAGAATCCCTCCTAAATTTTCGAGTGAAATTTTGAAAAAATCGTCAAAAAATCAAAACCGCTAATAAAGTTACGCAAACAGACATTTCTTATGTAATTTTTCATTAGAAAATGATTGACATAAATTTTAGAACGCTAACATGAACCGTTCTCGAGATATTGCCCATTTTTCAAAAAAATTATCAAAACGTAATAAAATAAAAAAAAATATTTCCTATTGAGAAACATGTTCCCTTTTCATACGTAATACCATGCGATAAATTGGGTGACATCATTCTCGTGGATCTAGCTCGTTCCATTCATGAAAAAAGATAGTTTGAGTAATACTTTTGTATTTGAACGCCAATGGTCATTTATCTGCTGTAAGAATAACTTATTTCTTCGTCCATAACGCTTGGCGAGATTTTGGCGACGAATTTGGTGGAATGTCTCCAACTTGGCGACTTTTTTAAATGTTGCTAAATTAGCGAAAAACTCGCCAAATGGATAAAAATGACGCTAAATCAATGACTGCTCATTGATGATGGCAACACGGAAAATGCGGACTCATTGACGAAAATTCAATATTTTGGAAAGAATATTAATAACTACTATAAAAATAATCTATTTTTTTTTTACTGTAAAAGTAGTAAATTCATTGCATTATATAAGGAAAATTATGTGCTGTCCACATCAGATTTTTGAAATAAAGAAATAAAATTTGTTAATAGTTTTTCTAGAATGTTTTTTTATTATTTAGTGCTTTCTCTGTTTAATCGTGCTATTTTATTTGTTGATGATAATGCTAAAACCTTTTATGAAATTGCCGAAATAAAGAAATATTATGTATCGATGATTTTTAGAATGTTTATTTATTCGGTGAATTTTATTTAATCGTGCTGTTTCATTTATTTGCTGTGATGAGGCTATCAATTTTTTGAAATACAGAAATAAAATTTGTTAATTGTTTTTCTAGAATGTTTTTTTATTTAGTGCAATTTGTTTAATCGTGCTAATTTATTTGTAGCTGATAACGCTAATATTTTTTTTAATTGCCGAAATAAGGAAATAATATTTATCGATGATTTTTAGAATGTTTATTTATTCGGTACATTTTATTTAATCGTGCTGTTCTATGTATTTGCTGTGAATTTTTTTGAATAAGCTTTCTATTTAATCGTGCTATTTTATTTATTGTAATAGCCAATAAATAATTTGTTAATGGTTTTTCTAGAAAGTTCTTTTTAATTTAGTGATTTCTGTTTAATCAATCTATTTTATTTGTCGCTGATAACGCCAACATTTTTTTTTAAAATTGTGCATTCTATTTAATCGTGACATTTTATTTGCTGCTGATAAGGCTATCACTTTTATTTTAAGTCAGAAAAATGGAAATTGTAGAGGTTTATTTAGAATGTGAATTGTAATACATGAAAATTGTGAAATGACACTGAAAATCTGCCTCTAAATCAAAAATTCTGAGCAATAACCCTCATCATACTTATGTTCGAAAATTTTATTATAATTTCTCTTACAGCTTAGATGATTTTCACTTTCTTAAAAAATTCCAATTGCAATTCCTTTTCATTATCCCTGATTTTTCTTGATAAAGTAGAAGGTATTATCGGAATTCTACGATAGATCGTAAAGCATATTATCTTTTGTTCCTGCCGCTTTTTTATGAACACCTTTGGTATTAAATCCCTTTTAGTAATCTGAAGAATCTATTCTTTTATATACGGTGAGAGGCATAAAGGCGATAATGGAATTCACACTTAGCGGTTCCGCAGAAGTTTTTTGAAGATTATCCGCTTTCCTCTCCTCTCAGAAGCGGAATTCGGCCTCAGGCTAGCCAATTGAGATATAAATGTGAGAAAATTAGCGCTGTCGGATTAAACGACTGCGGTGGTCGACAAAAAGAGAAAGGCAGTACATAGTAAATTCAAAATTTATTTCTGAAGACGGCACATAGTATGCTGAAAACATTTTCTTTTAGAACAACAGTAAGTAGAAAATCTTTACCACAGACAGTACAGTAAGTTGATTGTATTTTTCTGAAGACGGTATAGTAATGTAGTAATTTCTTTTTCATGCCCAGACCACCTGACCTACGCGAAAGTGTTGTTGTTGTTGAGACCCAGACCGTCCGACCTACAAGAAAGGTGTAAGATAACTGTTTGGACGACCGGGAAGTGCCACCCAATTTAGACCGGAACCCAGTAAGGGAGGCATCCACAGGGACCGTACCCTCCTTCCCCTACCACCAACCTCTAGGAAGGACTTACGGACCCCGGACCCACATGTTTAACGTGATCGTACTCCGCATGAACACGGCGGCAGTTGTGGCAGCGTGCAAATCCAGCGCGCAAACCACCGGGCTACCGCGCCCGAAATGTGATAACAGCACGCGGTGTTCCCAGGTGGTCACCCACCCAAGTACTAACCGCGCCCGATGCTGCTTGACTTCGGTGATCTAACGAGAACCGGTGTTTTCAGCACGGTACGGCCGTTGGCTCTACGCGAAAGTGTAAAGTAACTATTTGGATGGCCGAGACAGGGCCACACAATTCAAATTAAATTCCATTTTAATCCAATTTAATCGACATCCAATTTAATCCAATTCAGATCGACATCTCATCCAATCAATATTCAATTCGTACCAGTCCGAATTAAATATCGTGCGAGTGCAAATGAGCCTTTAGCATCCTCTTAGGAACACTACGATATATCGTACAATACGGTAACGATATAGGCCCACACTAAAAATGAATTGGGCTCTCGGCTAAGTTCATACAAGCCCCCCCCTCCACTCCCCCCCTCAAAAATACGGAATTTACCTTCTATACAAATTGTAATTATTGTGTACATTAAATAAACAAAATTATTGATATTAATTTATCCAATCAATTATCATGCTTTGTTGAATACGGTAATGATTATTTATTAAATTAATTAATGTCAATAATTAATATTTGCATAAAGTAAAAAAAAATATGTTTTATTTTTCAGTATGAAACAACTAGTCTTTAAAAAATTCAAAGTACAATTCAACTTAGTAACTTTTTGTTTCAACTAGAGTTGTAAGAATAAGCTTTAGCACAAATGAAATTTTGGTGTGGGATGTAATTTTCCAGTATACAGTAAGATTCGAGTACAATAAGATTTTTTTTATGGTTCCCTCCACCATTCTAACTGAAATTATAAAGAAGAGCATATTAAATGATGTGAGACTAGAATTATATTTTGGTATCTAACTCAATTTGCAATTAATCCAGGGCTCAATTGAATTTAAAATTCTAGAATTAAAATACATAAATTTCTATTTTATGTGATTCTCTCTTAGGTTTTTGGCCACAGTAATCCTTATTTGTGACAGGGTTGTCAGTATAGCAGTGCGAATTAAATATTCACTTACACTGAAGAAGCGATTTCTGCCCTGATACAAGGCCTTGCACAAAAGCGTTCATCTGATCATTTATCACCCCTCGAAGACAATGGAACTACAGTCATTGCAGCTCGTCCGCACACTACAAGTGAGCACAGAACTAGGTGAAGCAAAAACTAGAATTTTTCTGGTAGAAATGAACCTAATAACGAATGAGGGGGGGGGGGTATTTTTAGCCCTACCCTGCTCTAAAGGAATTTTGAGTGCTCAGGATTATAATTCAGGTGTTTCTACCCCAAAACAGAGTATTACATGGACTAGTTAAAGCAAAAATTTTAGCATTTTTCTGGTAGAAGTGAACCTAGTAACGAATGGGGAGGGGTATTTTTAGCCCTACCCAGCGCTAAAAAATTTTGAGTGCTCAGGAATATAGTTCAGTTACTCCTACCCCATAACAGAGTATTGCATAAAAATGTAAATGTGTTCAATGGATCATCTATCACCACCCGTGGACTTTGATAGCATAAAATTTTATTTGCAATGAGCAGGTTTAAAAACATCTTAATCGTTTCTGGGTTCAAAATTACTGTATATCTACCAGACAAATTAAAAAATCTTTGCATTAAGGTGTTTCGTTTCCACCGATCATTCCCATCACCTGCACCGTGTAGACCAGTAAAAATGACCCTAAAACCATGATCCTCTCTGGCGATGGATGATCAGTTCAGCGTTTTCTTGTCTAAATATTATGTCTATTTAAGGGAGCCTTTAGTATGGTAATTGAAAGGCTGCTGTGCAACGCACCGAACACTGAACTATTCTGATATACTGTCCTTATACGGACTTAAGCATCTTGTCCGTGAAAGGGAGCCTCAACTTGTAACAATAAACAAATCTTTTTCACCACCCGCAAAAGCAGCCGATGTATTATAAGTCGTTAGTTTTAAAGAATTATCTCAGCATCTCGTATACGATCATAAAAGAAATAATAACGGCAGATGGAGAGCAAAACTAGGGAAATTGCTACTTGCTATTAACTCATTTTTTATTCAGTATAATAAGGACACGAAAATGCAGCTGCGTTGAACTCGGAAGCAAGGAGACTGTAATACACAACCACTATAAGGACAAAGGAACCACATTCCAATACTTTCCCTATGCATCACCATATACTATAAAAAAAGTAAAACAAAAGAAATATTTGTACGCATCCAGACATTATTGAAAATTATCCACTCACCCCAATGTTCCCTTCGTAGTTGGGAAACGTTCTATTAGGCACCTTTTATCATTAAATCATAGATATATAAAAATACTGTGTTGTCCATTCGTAATGTTTTATTAATTCTCATCAGTTATGAAAACGAAAATAATTATTACTTTCCAGATATATTTAGTATAATGTAGGAGGAAAATATTGTGATGGGGTCGAAAATTTGAATGCTTCTTTTAGACGGAAGAGCTCGTTTCAAGCGTCGTTAAGGGTGAGCGTCAGTAAATCTTCTGCCCCATCCGCGCTTTGTTAACTTTCGCGGCACACATATTTCGCCGAAATTCTGCTCAAACAGTTGCGAAATATTTTCTAAAAGATAAAATGCAATGCTTAGATTATATTAAAACTAAATTTAATGCCCCCAAAAATATGGAATATATTTTTTATTTTAATGCAAAATATTTTTGGTGCTGCCAACTGTTGTCGTAATTTAATTTATACCGATTATTTTTATTTTTTAATGAACATTTTTAAATATCTATTCCTTCTAATACAGTGTTAAATACAACAACAGATCATATATAATAATGCCACAATCACGGAAAGGTCATTTATCATTCCATAAATTTGATAAGGGATCTGAATGTACATCACTGAGGACTGCAGTTTTGTCTTCAAGTTCCTTTGTCTTCAAGTCCAAGTTCAATTACGTTTTCGTGATTATGGCATTATATATGATCTGTTGTTGTATTTAATAGCGTATTAGAAGGAATAGACATTTAAAAATGTTCATTAAAAAATAAAAATAGTCGGTATGAATTAAATTGCGACAACAGATGGCAGCACCAAAAGCATTTTAAATTAAAATAAAACATATATTCTATGTTTTATTGGGTATTAAATTTAGTTTTAATATAATCTAAGCATAGCATTTTATCTATAAGAAAATATTTCGCAACAGTTTAAGCAGAATTTCGGTGAAATATGAGTGCCGCGAAAGTTAACAAAGCGCGGATAGGGCAGAAAGTTTACTGACGCTCACCCTTAAACTAGAATCTAAGGTTTTTGAGGTAATGCGTGTGTGTGTGTATCCGTGATTCCGCGAAATGTAACGAATGAATGGAGAGACACTACAGTCCTTGAAGGGCCCAGGTCTCCCGCACAATAGCAGTTACTCATTTTCGATCTTTTCCCAGTTTCTCCAGCCTCTTGCTCCATGTCTCCTTAGATCTTCTTCAACATCATTCAGCAACATTGCTCGACTCGACAAGGTCTGCTCGACACGACAAGGTCTGCTCGACACTACATCTGTTGCAGATGGGGTAAGAGAGATCCTTTAAGTGGCCACTGGCAAATCTGGATAGCGCCGTCTGATCTTTTCTCTCACGAGTAAGACTAAGTCAACCACCGGGTAAAACTTCTTATATGCATTACAGAATGCGCTCTTGTCATTCGCTCTGGAACCGCTGTGTTCATTTATTGAAGACAGATTTTTTAGATTGAAGATTGCGAAAAATATTTAAAAAAAAAATAAATTCCTCTGCCTTGTATTTTGTCGTCAGCAAATATTGCTCTTTATATTACGAATCCTCACTGTATGCATAATCCTTTGTTTTAAATCGTCATTTTGTTTCTAATCTCTTTAAGGCCTGTAATTTAACTTGATCTGGTGCTTGTTTGTCAGTGTCATTCAATATTTTGAGGTCCTATTATCTTTGAGGCTTCATTAATCACAGTAACATAAAATTTTGCATGTCGTTGTCCTTTGGTGGTACATTTTGATTTTGAACCTTATTGGGCTAACCCTTCCTGGGTTCGACATAGAAATATATTCGTTTTGGGGCAACTTCTCGAGGACAGGAACAGCTAGATAATTATAAGTTTAATATGTTGTTGACTTTGTCGTTGTCTTTTGAGTCTTTGGATTTTGAACCTCTTGGGTTAGCCCGACTTAAGCCCGTCATATGAATGTACTGGTCTTTTGAAAATAACTCGAGAACTGGAGCAATTAGAAAATTCAAAAATAGTATGTCGTTGTCTTTCGTGGTATATTTAAATTTGTTCTTTCCTTATATACATAGAATAATGTATAAAAAAAGTATTGTGATGGGGTCGAAAATTCGAATTCGAATTTTCGACGGAAGAGCACGTTTCAAGTATCCCTGGATACGAAACGAAGATTTTTGAGGTGATGTCTGTGTGTGTGTGTGTGTGTGTGTGTGTGTGTGCGCGCGAAAGCTGGTATGTGTATGTGTGTATGTTAGTATGAAAGTTGGTGTGTGCGTGTATGGATGGATGGATGGATGGATGTTAGTGTGTGTGTATGGATGTTTGTGCGTGTGTATGGATGTTAGTGTGTGTGTATGGATGTTAGTGTGTGTGTATGGATGTTAGCGTGTGTGTGTGGGTATGTCAGTGTATGTATGTGGATATGTTAGCGTGTGTGTCTGTCTGTCTGTGGACGTGATATCCTACGAACGAAAGAAGCGTTTCGAAAATAATTTGGCACGATTATCATCATCCGAAAATATTGGAATCCTATTGATTTTAAACGCGAACAAATATTCAGAATATCGCCAAATTTTCCAAATATGTTTTTGAAAAATCATAAAATAATTAGGACATTTAATAACGTTGAATAATAAACATTGTATGCGTGATTTATCATTAGAAAACGAATGGCATTTTATTTGTAATTCTGGCATGAACCGTTCACGTGGTAGTGCACATTTTTCAAATAACTTAATCAAAAAATTACATACATTTAAAAAAGTAGTAAGTATCGTGAAATATGTTCAATTTCCTTAAGCAGTATTACGCGATAAATAAATTACCATCATTCTAGCTCGTTCTAGCTAATTCGAAGCTAGCTTGTTCTATTTATGAGAGAAAATACGTTTTTGCTATAGTTTTGAACTTTTACGCCGAACTATTTATCAATTGATATTTATTTCAAGGGACATTAATTAAACTAGTGAAAAATTAGTGAAAAATTCTGTCCGTAAGTAATTGAAAAAAATGGATTTATTCATGGGATATCTTACTATAATAAAAGGCAATACTAAAAGCCAAGCTCTCAACCAATGTCTGTTTATAGCCACAACACAAAAGGGAGTATTATAATAGCCATTGTTCTAAAAAAATGAAAAAAAATATTCCAATGCCTGGCTTCGGTTTTAGTATGTGGTGTCATATGCAACGTAGAGCTTCATAATTATCAAGTGTTGTAAATAAGTTAGACATGAGTCCATTATCTGGCTTCGTTTCAGTATCTGAGGTCACTCAACTCTGCTCTTTATATATAGATGTCCATTGCTTACTAACGTGATTTATTTTTCTGCTGAGTATGGATAAATTATTTCGATTTGACCAATAGAGTCAATAAAAGCGCAAAATTTAATTTTATGTGATATTAATCCAATACTAATAACATTGTAAGATGCCGTTATTTATTTATATGCACATTTACCGACTTTGCATATAGTATGATGATTATGGAAACGATATGAAACGATATGAAAACGAAGACATAGTGAAGCATTTGCCTTTTCAAATTAAATAACAATAAGTTAAATACGTTATTGATATAGGAAATGTAATTAAAAGTTGAATTCTGTATTTTAAAATCTATTGATTGAAGTCAAACCATCATTTCATATAAACTAATATAGTTTAAGTTTTATATAAACTGATATAGTTTGTAGTTTTTCTAAGTTAATGAAAACGTTTTAGATATGGATTATATTAGTTAGTTAATAACTAGTTAATATTATAAGTTAATTTGATATTTCGAAATAGTTTTACACCAAGAAAAGCACCAAATATTACTGTATAATTCAACACCAAAAGCATTAAGCCGAGGATCTTGTATATGATTATTTCTTTAAGGAAGATGTGAAGTCATTCAATACGGTGAATCAGCCACATATATTATTGGATTTTCGCGAAACTTCGCATCAGGCCTTGTTATAAGAAATCTAGAACTAGATAGAATTTCTTTAAATTCGAGCGAAAACGTTGAAATTAATTCGAAATTTTATACTTTTTTTTAACATGGTAGCATAGGACAAAATTTGGCATAATCATGCATAAAAGGGTGGTTAATTTATGATTCAATGATTACGAGAGTTAATAGTTTTAGTCATGTTTGTAATATCCATGGTTGTGAAAATTGGCTACAATAAATTTTTTTTGTTCGTGACGTCATTAGCCCCCCCCCCCCCCTTGAGGAGGGGGGAAGTTAGCCCCCGGGGGTACATTGTCAAGTATAGCATCAATCAAAAGACTTTTTCAATCCTTTTAAACTGAAGGGTAACACGTTATAGTTGCAATCATTTGGACTCACGATATCGATTTTACAATTTTTTTTTGTAAAATTTGAAAAAAAAAAAAATGAATTCTGGTATGAAAAATTTGAGTTGAGTTACACTCCAGTTAACTTTATATACCACTCGAATATATGTTTTTTATTTTAATTTGCATCCTGCCTCCGCATTTTAGTACCCCCTTGTTTTTCGAATCACTTTAGCACCCTTATTTCTTTTCATATATTCGGGTTAAGACGATATACCTTTGATATATTTTGCATAATTGATTGTCCATTCTCCTTTCCACGAAGAAGAAAGAAACATCACCCCCTCTCCCCGTCCTTCTCGCCATTGTAATTAAAAAAAAAAAAACTAAATAAAAATAAATAAATAAATAAATAAAATAAAGAATATATTAAAGTAAATAAAAATAAATAAATAAATAAATAAATAAATAAAACCATACATAAAAAAAAATAATTTTTTTATCTTCTCCTCGAGGCATCCTATTTTTCAAACCCCTCCACTGGAATATTTCTATTACATTTTCATTGTCACCTCCCCATGCTTCAATACCTTCTTCTTATTCTAAGGTACTTAAAGCGCTGGTGCTAATTTTTATATTTTAAAAAATATTTTCATAATCTCTTTCTACCCATAAATTTCTTTTTCACCTCCGATGCCAGTTGATAGCTTTAAGCAACTGCTTTATTTTGTAGTTAACACCGTATTTTAAATTCTAGATTCTATATTTCAAGTAAAGTTTTGTACGGATTAACATTTTAGATTTTCTTCAGTTGTATATATCTTGAGTCCGGTACAGTCTAATAGTAAAACTACCCGTACCCCGATGGAGCTGAAAGATATTTTGCTATATGAAGTCCGATCTGAGAAGAAAATCTTTGAGTCTCAGTCAGAGCCGGTTTATATGTTTTTGAGATATATCTTAAAACAAGTATCCCAGCCATATTTGCGTCCCAAAGTTAAGCGATCTTTTTTGAACACTTTCCAACATAGTTGAAAAGTGTTTATGACATTGTTCATTCGGTCTGTCTGTCTGTCCGTTCGCACGATAACTGCCGTAAAAATGGCTTTATCAAAATGGAATTTTAGTACGTTATTGAGGTGGTCAGTGAGACATATGGGAATGTAAATGAATAATATCACCCAATTAGTTTTGGATTGAACTCGGGTTGAAAAAGTGAAATACATTGAACACTATGGGACCTAATTAATCAAACAAAATTTTAAGCAAATTTAAAATTCAGAAATTGCCTCAAAATGTTAGGAAATATTCAAATTGTTCCATAAAATACATAAAAGCAATTTCAGCAAATTTTCTTTGCTAAATTTTAAAATAAAAATAAAAATAATAATTATACCCATATTATATGAAAAGATCACGTGACCCACTTCAAAATAAAATATGACATCCATCCTTTTTTCCCAGTGTAAAAATCGTGATTTTTAAAGTTCTTTTAAATTTCTATTTAGTGTAGCATCCGTCCTAAAACCACTTTATTTTTGCGTATTTTCTGTGCGTCTATATTCTGTGTCAACGCAATTACAATGATCATCAAACTTTTATTATTTCTCCAACGAAGCCTAATTTTAATGGATACAGAATGCAAACAAGTGATGAGTTTTATAAGAACTGCGGAATTTTTTTTCACGCAAAATTATTTATCTCTGAAGTCTGGAATAAAAGTGATATGACTGAAACATTCATTGCTATTACATAGAGAGCCCGATGATTTATATTTCGATGACGTCATTTGAATTAAGTTCATTTTTCTCAACGAAGTTTTCAAATTTAATAAATTATTGTAGTACTGTGGTAATTTAAAATTCGATATAAACACTGAATGCATCGCATTTTAAAGATGTTTAAATAAAATTGCATTTCAGTTGGAAAGTGTCTCATAATCAATGCTTTATGCATGATTGATCTTTTTAGTTTTGCTTGTCAGCTTTCTGATCAGTATTACTGAAATAAACAAGAACATTTTATACATTTTGTATAAATATTCATTTATTACTTTTCAAAGCATGAACTTTGATCAGTCCGGTCAGCCGTGAAATATTAAAAAAAAAACCATCCATTACATTCCCGGTCCCAAACTTTGCAAGGTAAATGTGACCCGGCCTGACTCGAATTAGCGTGGACCCTTAATCTGTGGTGCACTGAAGTTCTTTGACATCAAGCGTCATTTCAAGACTTCCATGACTCACAGTAATAAAATCAAAATTAACTACAACCTTAACTGTTTGCCATTTTCAGCGGCCCGGTCACTCCAATCGACCGCAGGAATGTATTGATGACCATTTACCCAATCATTTGCACATTTGCGCATACAGGAATTCTAAATGAAGCCTTAGGAGGAAAAAAAAAACACCCTGTCGGCAAGGGCGAAGGGGGCGAGATGTTTTTTTGTCGCCTTTTACGCCCCATAACCTGTGGAGGCCTTCGCGGTTCAGGTGTTAATGAGAAAGCGTCCATCACGCAAGGGGTGGTCACCGCCCACTTTTAAAGACCCCTCTACGACAGGGGAAGGACATATTTTATTGAGAAAAAACGATTCTTATCTTACTTTCTCGTCCTTGAGCTTGAATATATGTTGTGGAACTTATATTACTTTTAAATGGACATTGAGATTAAGAGGGAATGCGAAATTGTCCCTGCGAGTGTGAATCCGTCATTAGGGGTGATCGAGAGTGGCTACTGTAATTCATCGAGGAAAGTAATAATGCCTGATAAATTGAAATCGATGTCTGTATAGAGAGGGAATTCATAAGAACGATTTGCGGACAAATCGGGTTTACGTATCATGATGCTAATTTGAAAATTCTGACAGAACCTTTGGGAAATGTATAATTTTCAAACTGAAATATAAAATTTCGTTAGTACAATAATTAGCCGGCAATTGGTATGGATAGGTTCAGGAGTTAAAATACAGCTTCCGTCACAGTAATTTGAGTGTAATTTTTTATTTTTATAATTTTCATTGAAAACTTTTAATAAATGGTGACATACAGTTCCAAATCAAATGATTTGGTATGATAGGATTCATAATCATGCTTTTTATTTTTCAGAAGCCAAAGTGACATTTACACATATTTCAAGTTTTGAATTGGTTTTTCTTGAAAATTTCTCTATTGTTTCTCAATCAAATCTCTGGTGTTTATTTACAGTTTCTTAATAGTGTTTGTTTGCAGGTTCTTAATAGTGTTTATTTGTAGTAAATAAGAAAGAGCGGAGTAAATTTTTAAGAAAACTGTTCCATTTCAACTCATTATATCCACAGATGATAAAGTGACCAAGGAAAAATACAGAATTTGAAATAAATTTTCGGTGTGGATTTCATATTGAGGCTAATTCTTTCTTTCCTTCAACTTAGGCCGCCCGATCTGCTCAAAGGTGTAAGGTATCTGTTTGGTTTGCTGGGACAGTACCACATAATGTAGATTGGAATCCTGTGGGCCGACATCCACAGGGGCTGTACTCTTCTTTCCCTGCCACTAACCTCTCGTAAGGACTTTCGAACTCACAGATTTAATGTACCCGTGCTCCGCGTAAACCCGGGGATAGTTTGGGAAGAACTGGGAATCGAACGCGGAGTCTTCGAGTGCAATCCCCGTGCCTCAACTACTGGGCTACCCTTTCTCAATCAAACCCCCGTCAACCTTCTCTTCGGGCTAGAAGCGACTATTGGGTTTACAGCTTTTAAATTTTTTTTCCGTTTGGAAATTACTGGTATAAATTTATATTCTGGAGTGCTTCTTTCATTTTCTTCTGTCATTTTTCTTCCTTTTTTAATTTACTTATTTTTTCACAAATTCTTTTTACGAATTCAGTTTATATAACCTCGGAAAATAATGGCCTTGTAATGGCAAAACGCAGCATCTTGAGAAACATCATTTTGAGATTAAAAAAAATGTTAGCTGTTAAATGAATAAATGCTATGGAAATGCTTGCAATCGCATTCTTAAATCTGCTTCATTAATTTAGATATGTATTGAGCAAAAAATACCATAGCATTAACCCATTAAAAAAACCCAGCCAGTGAGCCCTTTGAAGGCAAAACGACTTATCTTGAGATGCATCCTTCTGTCACTGAAAGAAAGCCAGTCAGCCTTTTAAAGGCAAGACAACGTATCTTAAGATACGTCCTTTTGCCATTTAAAGAAAGTCAGACAGCTTTTTAAAGGCAAAACGACTTATCTTGACATACATCCTTCTGCAATTAAAATAAATCCAACCAGTCTTTCAAAGGCAAAACTACGCATATTTAGATATGCCTTTCTGTAATTTAAAGAAAGTCAGCCAGCGTTTTATAGGTAAAACGACTCGCCTTGAGATACGTCCTTCTGCCATTAACAGAAAGTCAATCAGCCTTTTAAAGCAAAACGACGCATCTTGAGATATTTAATTCTGCCATAAAAATAAAGCCAACAAGCCTTTAAAAAACATAACGACGTATCTTGAGATACGCCCTTCAACCATCGTAAAGTCAACCAGTTGATTTCATCTATTTTGTTTTTCATTATTATTCCAGTTTTTGGTTTGCAAGGACGGCACTTTAAATTATTTTCTACTTATTACTTTCCTTATATACATAATGTATAAGGAAAGCATTGTGACGGGGTCGAAAATTCGATTTCGAGTTTTCGACGGGAGAGCACGTTTCAAGTATCCCTGATCACGAATCAAACATTTTTGAAGTGATGTCTGTGTGTGTGTGTGTGTGTGTGAAAGTATGTGTGTGTGTGTCAGTGAGTCTGTGGAGACGATAACTGACGAACGAATGGACCGATTCGAACCAAATTTGGTACAAAAATCACAATCCGTAAACACTGGAAGCCTATTGTTTTTATATGTAATCGAATGTTCAGAACCCCCCTAAATTTTCGAATGAAATTTTGAAAAAATCGTCAAAAAATCAAAACCGCTAATAAAGTTACGCAAATAGACATTTCTTATGTAATTTTTCATTAGAAAACGATTGGTATAAATTTTAGAACGCTAACATGAACCGTTCTCGAGATATTGTACATTTTTCAAAAAAATTATGAAAAAGTCACATAAAAAAAAATTCCTATTGAGAAACATGTTCACTTTTCATATGTAATACCATGCGATAAATTGAGTGACATCATTCTCGTGGATCTAGCTCGTTCCATTCATGAAAAAATATACTTTGAGTAATACTTTTGTATTTGAACGCTAATAGTCATTTATCTGCTGTAAGAATAACTTTTTTCTTAGTGCATAACGCTTGGCGAGATTTTGGCGACGAATTTGGCGGAATGTCGCCAACTTGGCGACTTTTTTGAAATGTTGGCAAATTAATGAAAATCTCGCCAAATGGATAAAAATGATGCTAAATCAATGAAAATGACGACCAATTGTCGAAAATTCAATATCTTGGAAAGAATATTAGTATCCACTATAAGAAAAACCTATTTTTTTTTACTGTAAAAGTAGTAAATTCATTACATTATATAAGGAAAGTCATGTGTTGCCCACATCAGCTTTTTTTTCTTGTTTATATTTTTACGGTGAGTTTAATCGTTTCATGTTCTTCAGTTACCATTTTTCCCATTATTCAAACTTTTTTATTAGCCTTGGCATCTGTTGTTCTCTTAACACCTTGGGTTCTTTCCATTTACTCTTTATCTCTTACTATTCTTTCTTGTATCCTTGTATTTTACCGTTCCTTCTTAGTAGTTTGTTTCTCGTTTTCCAACTTCCTTGGTTTTACCTCTATCGTTTCTCCTTGCGACGATAACATTTTCCCCCTATCTTCTGCTACGTGTGATATTTTACTTCAGGTGCAGAAATAACTTGAATAGGACGAGGTTACCCTTCCTGCTTGTCTTTAAGAAGAAGTCTGTTTTTGCTTTTGAAACCAATTGACTCCTAAACTTTATTGTATGCTTTCTTTATAAGAATATTTTATATTGATTCAGTTATTTTAGCGTTTTTTGATTGAATGTTTTGTATTTGTTATAGGTCGGAGTGAAATGATATCAAGATAGCGATATAGTACACGTCAAGTTCCTAGAAACGAATTTTTAACGTAAACCAAGAAGTATAGATGTCACCCCCTCATAACATATCCAGGATCTCAGTAAGAAAGGGTTTACAGTCATTATGTTGGCTAGCGATCGAGGATCTAAAAAATAAATCTTTGAACTGATAAATGTCAGTTGATTGTAAAAAGAAAATATCATGTTAAGTTTTTTTTTTCACTTGTCAAATTTTATGTGATAATGAATCGAAAACCGTAAATTTCCTTTAGCAAATTTTGTTTCACCCTTGAACCAACATCTGATTCAAAGTCGTTTAAATGCTTATTGGAACATTCTAAAATTCTACATTTCTTCTCTTTTTTATTACTTTCCTTGTATACATAATGTATAAGGAAAGTATTGTGATGGGGTCGAAAATTCGAATTCGAGTTTTTGACGGGAGAGCACGTTTCAAGCATCCCTGATCACGAATCAAACATTTTTGAAGTGATGTCTGTGTGTGTGTGTGTGAAAGTATATGTGTGTGTGTGTGTGTGTGTGTGTGTCAGTGGGCCTGTGGAGACGATAACTGACGAACGAATGGACCGATTCCAACAAAATTTGGTACAAAAATCACAATCCGTAAACACTGGAAGCATATTGTTTTTATACGCAATCGAATGTTCAGAACCCCCCTAAATTTTCGAATGAAATTTTAAAAAAATCGTCAAAAAATCAAAACCGCTAATAAAGTTACGCAAATAGACATTTCTTATGTAATTTTTCATTACGGGAAACGATTGACATAAATTTTAGAACGCTCACATAAACCGTTCTCGAGATATTGTACATTTTTCAAAAAAAATTATCAAAAAGTCATATAACATAAAAAAAAAATATTTCCTATTGAGAAACATGTTCACTTTTCATATGTAATACCATGCGATGAATTGAGTGACATCATTCTCATGGATCTAGCTCGTTCCATTCATGAAAAAAGATACTTTGAATAATACTTTTGTATTTGAACGCCAATAGTCATTTATCTGCTGTAAGAATATCTTATTTCTTAGTGCATAACGCTTGACGAGATTGTGGCGACGAATTTGGAGGAATGTCGCCAACTTGGCGACTTGTTTGAAATGTTGCCAAATTAAAGAAAATCTCGCCAGATGGATAGAAATGACGCTAAATCAATGAAAATGACGACTAATTGTAGAAAATTCAATATCTTGGAAAGAATATTAGTATCTACTATAAGAAAAACCTATTTTTTTTACTGTAAAAGTAGTAAATTCATTACATTATATAAGGAAAGTCATGTGTTGCCCACATCAAATTTTTTAGAGTTGGGACTGTTTTCTTTATCTTTCATACGCAACTCGCAAAGGAAATGACGCAGCTATAGATTTGGGTCCATTGTTGAACAGACTGATCCAAACAATGCATCATTAATATAGAATCATTTATGAGCATCACAAAGATGTCTTTTTGAATATTTGCCATATATAAAACTATTTTTGTACATATTTTGTTTCTACAAAATTTACACATATAGACTTGTAGACATATGAATGCTACAAGGGGGCAACATCAGCATCACATAAGACAATTTTTTTAAGAGAGCAAATTGAAAACTCGAGGGCACATTGCAGAACCATAGAATTTATGTCTTGAAAATTTCACAGGACCATTACGCACGTGGTTTCGTACTGCCTGCAGACTCTGATTGTTTTCTCGTGGTTCCAGTGAAACCCTCATTGTTCTTTTGTACAACGAGCAAATGTAAATATAGTGTTTCTCGGACGATAATCTTTTATGCTTAGTAATGTTTAGCATGATGATTCACTCACATACAAGTTACACAGCGGAAGTAATAACTGCTTCATTTTTTATTTTTGGTAGAACCTGCCATTTTTTCCCCTGTACCCTAGTTACCTTCCTTATATACAATAAGTATAAGGAAAGTATTGTGACGGGGTCGAAAATTCGAATTCGAATTTTCGACGGGAGAGCACGTTTCAAGCATCCCTGATCACGAATCGAACATTTTTAAAGTGATGTCAATGTGTGTGTGTGTGTGTCTGTGTGAAAGTATGTGTGTGTGTGTGTGTGTGTGTGAAAGTATGTGTATGTGTGTGCGTGTGTGTGTGAAAGTATGTGTATGTGTGTGTGTGTGTGTGTGTGTACGTGAGACTATGGAGGCGATAACTGACGAATGAATGGACCGATTCGAAAGAAATGTGGTGCAAAAATTACAATCCGTAAACACTGGAAGCCCATTATTTTTATAAGCAATCGAATGTTCAGAACCCCCCTAAATTGTCGAGTGAAATTTTGAAAAAATCGTCAAAAAGTCAAAACCTCTAATAAAGTTACGCAAATAGACATTTCTTATGTAAATTTTCATTAGAAAACGATTGACATAAATTTTAGAACGCTAACATGAACCGTTCTCGAGATATAGCATATTTTTCAAAAAAATTATCAAAAAAATCATATAAAATAAAAAAAATATTTCCTATTGAGAAATATGTTCACTTTTCATATTTGATACCATACGATGAATATGGTGACATCATTCCAGTGGATCTAGCTCATTCCATTCAGGAAAAAAGATAATTTGAGTATTACTTTTGTATTTGAACGCCAATAGTCATTTATCTGCTGTAAGAATAACTTATTTTTCCATCTATAACGCTTGGCGAGATTTTGGCGACGAAATTGGTGGAATGTCGCCAACTTGGCGACTTTTTTAAATGTTGCTAAATTAACGAAAAACTCGCCAAATGGATATAAATGACGCTAAATCAATGAAAATGACGACTCATTTATGAAAATTCAATATCTTGGAAAGAATATAAGTATCTACTATATGAATACCATCTTTTTAATAGTAAAAGTAGTAAATTCATTTCATTATATAAGGAAAGTCATATGCTGACCACATCAGATTTTTCAAATTCTATTTAAGAAAAAATATTTTACATCTCAATCGGACGGAAATTAAGTATGCAGCGATAAAAAAAAGTTCATTTGTATACGTTGCAATTTCACCCAGAATAAATTTTCTTCAAATTATTTATCTCTCTTTCAAAATTGTTATGTGTTTAAGAATAGTATTTGATTAGAAGTTAATATGCATATGTTGAACTCAGAAGTATGTATGCTGTAAACCTGAAATGTTTAATGTTTGAAAAACAAGCATATTTTCGTCAAATTTAAATAAGAAAATGCAAAAATTGGCATTTATGATATTTTTCTGATTGTAAAATATCATCAAACGTTTCAAGTCTATTGTATAAAAATATTCATTAGCTTACTCATGCGATAATGTGAATAACTCCTAAAAATTTCGAAGCAGTTTGCGAATTTCAAATTCGCTTAAAATATGTTTGAAAAATGAGTTCCTATTGGGTTCAATGTATTTCATTTCTTCAACCCGGATTTAATCCGAAACTATTTGATAGATATTACATATTTTCATTCACATGTATCCCACAGACCGTCTCGATAATATACTAAAATTTCATTTTGATAAATTCATTCCTACGACAGTTATTGTGCGAACGGACGGACAAACAGACGGACAGGATGAACAAAGTAATAAACACTCTCCAACATAGTTGGAAAGTGTTTATTACTTTGTTAATAAGTTTATTACTTTGTTAAAAAAAACGCATAATTAAACATTCCATCGTGATAGCATTTTGCAAACGAAATTTTTTCTTCAAAGTTATTTTAAAAAAATCTGATGTGGGCAACACATGACTTTCCTTATATAATGAAATGAATTTATTACTTTTACAGTAAAATAAATAGGTTTTTCTTCTAGTAGATACTAATATCCTTTCCAAGATATTGACTTTTCGACAATTAGTCGTCATTTTCATTGATTTAGCGTCATTTTTATCCATTTGGCGAGATTTTCGTTAATTTGGCAACATTTCAAAAAGTCGCCAAGTTGGCGACATTCCGCCAATTTCGTCGCCAAAATCTCGCCAAGCGTTATGAACGAAGAAATAAGTTATTCTTACAGCAGATAAATTGGCGTTCAAATGCAAAAGTATTACTCTATATCTATATTAAGTATCTTTTTTCATGAATGGAACGAGCTAGATCCACGAGAATGATGTCACCCAATTTATCGCATGATATTATATATGAAAAGTGAACATCTTTCTCAATAGGAAATATTTTTTTTCTATTTTATTTGACTTTTTGATAATTTTTTTGAAAAATGTGCGATATCTCGAGAACGGTTCATGTTAGCGTTCTAAAATTTATGTCAATCGTTTTCTAATGAAAAATTACATAAGGAATGTCTATTTACGTAACTTTATTATTGGTTTTGATTTTTTGACGATTTTTTCAAAATTTCATTCGAAAATTTAGGGGGGTTCTGAACATTCGATTGCGTATAAAAACAATAGGCTTCCAGTGTTTACAGATTGTGATTTTTGTACCAAATTTGGTTCGAATCGGTCCATTCGTTCGTCAGTTATCGTCTCCACAGACCCACTGACATACACACACACACATACACACACATACTTTCACACACACACACACACACACACAGACATCACTTCAAAAATGTTTGATTCGTGATCAGGGATGCTTGAAACGTGCTCTCCCGTCGAAAACTCGAATTCGAATTTTCGACCCCGTCACAATACTTTCCTTATACGTTATGTATATAAGGAAAGTAAAAAGTGTTATTAAGTATATTAAGGTTCTAGATTCTCTAGTGGTTATGGCAAGAGAATCGCACGAGGATCTAAGTTCCATCCTCATCTCTGCCTAAAACTATCCCAATATCAAGGCGTTATATGGGCACGAAAAATATGCTGGTCCGAAAGTCCTCCAGCAAGGTGATGGGCAAAGGAAATATGGTACGATTGCCACACCATTCATCTAAATTGGGTGGCTAAAGGGTGTAATAGTATCTGCCCCTTACGGTGCGCCGGGGACGGAAAAATAGTCTGTGCTTCTACCATTAAATAGGCTAATGATTTAATATTAAATGCCTGACCATTTAAAAGAAATATATTATTGACGATTGGCTCTGTATTGTTAAGCGTTAACAATTAATTTGAGTAAATAGTGGATGCATTTGTTATAAAATTTACAACAGAGCAGTTGAGCAAGAATGCAAAATAGAAATCAATTAAGCAGATTTCAACAATGAAAACTCATTCATTTATTCGAATACAATTTGGGTAACTTGAGTTTTTTTCATACTGATTGAAAAAAGTTTATTTTTGCAAAAAAAGTTGATTTTATTGTGAAAATGGGAAGTTTAGAGATGAAGTACAGAGGAGGTGATGTGTTAGAGGAAGAATTTAGACACGCAGCTTTAGAAAAGTCGTTGAACATCTTGGCTGCTCAAAACTACAAATATGTCGCAAACCTGGGTATTGGAACATTTGGAAATGTGTATTGGATGAAAGATGCTAGCGAGAGTACAGACTTCGCTGCCAAAATAGTTCTGGAAGACAAAGTTTCGGCGAGCGAAGTTAAAATTTGGCCAACTTTGGAGCACGACAACATCCTGCCCAGAGTCAAAGCGTGCCATTTGCCTGAAGCAAAAACGTTCGTATTTTTGACTCCCAAATGCTTGGGAACTTTGGATGAATCTTTGGAAGACTTCGAATTTAAGTTTTCTAAGAAAGCCTTCAGTACCGCTGTTGGGTGGTTGAAGGACGTCTTGACCGGACTTGAATACTTGCATTCGTAGGGCTACTGCCACCTCGATTTGAAGTGCAACAACGTGCTGATCGGCGGTTCCAGAGCCGTATTGTCTGATTTTGGTTTCCTGGCGAAAACTGGAGAAAACGTTACCGAGTGAGTACAGATTAAATGTATTGTTTTTCATGTTTTCATTACAAAACTATTTTACGATTTCTATAGAGCGAGTATTTGAGATAAGTTAGAATCTGTAAATGTCTTTTCTATATCAGAATAGATTTATTTTTTCCTAGCACGTGCTGGTAAAAAAATATTTTTAATTTAAAAATGAAGGGAGTTAAAATACATGTTTCAGTCTGCAGTGACCACTGATGCCTCAAGAACGGCTCAAAATATTTATATAATTTTTATGGAGTTTTGAAACTTGTTGTTACATTTGAATTTATTGAAAATCAATCCATTCCATAGCTGG
The DNA here is from genome assembly GCA_951213105.1 of Amaurobius ferox. NCBI lineage: Eukaryota > Metazoa > Arthropoda > Arachnida > Araneae > Amaurobiidae > Amaurobius > Amaurobius ferox. The sequence continues at coordinate 26,469,813 of OX578138.1, read as the reverse complement.
TATCTCACAATGATACAAAGGTAGAAAACAAATTAACTAAACACAAAACAAGAATATTAACAAATTCAACAAATACAAAGCCCCATGAGAAGAGGTCGAAGTAAGGGTTGCGACTTCAAGGAATGTGTATAAGTGGTAACTTCTATATAATATAAGTGGTAACTTCTCAATATAGTCTGCAAACATCCCCTTGCTGCCGGGAATCTTTATCTAAACTGTCACACTATCTCTCTACCTAAACTCTATCCCACTGAAAGGTGACTTTTTTAACTCAATTAGGAGCATATTTATGCCTAAAATCTTTTCGATTTTGTGGCTGAATTTTGTCATGGTTACATCCATAGGTAAAAATATTTCAAGTCGTATTAACGTATAACATCGAAAATAAAAAAAAAAACACGATTCTGTAAGTGACCCAAATATGGGCACCCCTAAGCATTTTAATTATTATAATGTTTGTTTTAGCAGATAAAAATTTGAAAATTGGTGGATGTATTCTCCTTGAAGTGGGTAACAGGGAAAAAATGATAATTGAGTTAAAAACATCAGATAGGTGCTAATAATGGACAGTGCCCATGTTGGGAACCTATGCCCATATTTGGAACCTTTGCACCTAATATAGGCGCCCTTAAAAATTATGCTGAAAAACCTTAAATCAACGTAAAACTTTAATCAGAGTCGGCACAAGATGGACATACAAAAATATAAAATTTTTCCTTACTTGTAAGTCCACAACATTCTTCATGTACCCAAACACGGCACGTATTACACTGTATCAGGTCTAATTGTTTTTCTTGACGACACAGTACACAATAGCAGGACTCTTTTGAGCTGGATACACCACTGCAGGACGGCTGAGCTGCAACAGTTGATATTACATTTGTCTTAGTTTTAGGCTTGGGTGCTGGTTTCGGCTTAGCTGCTCGTTTGGACTTGCCAGCTGCTTTATGCTTGGGTAGCTTTTTTTCTGTTGGTTTTTTTTAAATATCGGAGATAGATAATTGATGAATATCTGTGTATTTTTTACAGCAGTGCCCATATTAGGTGTAGTGCCCATATTTAGGTCACTTACCTTGTATTCATTCTTATGACATGGGTCGATTTCGATTGAAGTTTTAGCAGACTGAATTACGGGCTTATGCAGAAAATGTATACGATTTAAATATTATTCACCAACAACTACCCGTGGTACAACAAGAATTAAAATTCCTGGTTTTATCTGTCTGTGATGAGCGCTTAAAATTCCATAAAGGCTTAAGAGATGGTTGCTTTTATTGATTATCTAGACCAACATGTATTATTTCCGAAAGCATCATAGAAAGGATCTGCTGGTAAAAAACAATTAAAATGTATTTTGTAAGGAATGTCTTACCTATTTTAGGTTGCTGTGTTAATATTGTCTTTCTTTTCATCAGATATGGCGCTCCTTTTGTTTATCGTCCTCCAGAAGCCACGGAAGGTGCTCCGTTGGCAGGAAAGCCTTTCGACGTGTGGACAGTAGGATTGTTGGCGTTGTGGATGTTCACGCAGCAGGGCTTGTTCAAGACAGTCTCTTTAACTTCTGCCAACTCCTTCCATGAGCTTATTTATCCTGTAATATTCTACATTTTAGAGGTATGAATCATTTTACATGACTGCATTTGCTTAGAGTATGTTAATGTGTGCAAAATTACGTCCATTTTCTATGAAAATATAACGAACCTTTACTTTGTTAAAAAGTACCTGATATCATGATAGTTACTTGACATCATGGTCGTACAGAAGAGGGGGACCAGGTTTAAAATCTAGGCGACTTATTGGTCAATGCGAAAATAAGCCAAGAAATATCTTTATCTAAAATTTTTATATATGAAAAGTATTGAAATGTTTTGGTCCAAATGTAAATTTAAATTTTTGTAGCAAAAACTTTAGAATTTTGGACTTTTTTTTCCAAATCAAGGGTTGGAAGTTGTGTGCTGACAAATATGGCCGCTGCCTGGCTTACTCCCTTTTCTATGATTGAAGTGATGAAGCCAGATATCCTGTTATTTTATTTCTTTTAGATAAAAAGGGAAAAAAACGAAGTAAATAAAAGTTACAGTTAAAGTTTACCGTTACGTTTTTCAAATTTTCAATATCTCATTTTATAAATTATTAGATATGATTTTAATCACAGAATGTTAATTTTTTTTTCATACCTATCAGTATTTTTATAATGATGCTTTATAAATTTGCAAAAATTTAAAATTTTGAACTAAAAATGCTTCAAGACATGAAATAAAAATAAATAAATTGAAATTAAGTTATCTTTTGAGATTTGCGATAGAAAGAGGTATTATTGTCAAAGGAGAAGGGAAATTGTAATATATACACCCAACCTATTTATGATGCCTTTTTACCCAATCAACCATTTATTTTAAAAAGAAATTAACAATTTTTGAATATAAAAAAATAGATTAAGTAGTTATAAAATGTAACACACCCTTTTTACTGAACAGTTACTGAATTTTAAATTCCAAATGGTTCATATCTAAAAGTATAATATTCTATAATGGGGTCAAAGAACAGACTATTTGTTTTCGTTTGATTTACTGGTTTTAAGCATTCTTGCATACGAATAAACTACTGTTAATGATACTTATGTGTCTATGGGCACGATAACTCTAGATCAAATCGCATAAAATTCGATAAACACCAGTAGATTATTGAATGTTGGAGAGATTGGATAAGGTTACAACTTTTCGAAAAAAATAATCCTAAATAAAAAAGTTAAAATTAGTTAGAAAATCAGCTTTTATATGCAATTTTTTTAATTTTAAAGCAAATTACGTCATTTATACATTAGAATGACTTATCATGCGCAGTTCTTGTCATACGTTTTGTATGAAAAATGTTTAAACTTAGAAATAAATGAGATTCATTTATATCAAATGAATGAATGCATTGTATGCAAGAGCTTTTAATCAGAAAGAAATTGAATACTTTGTTACTTTCCTTTTATACATAATGTATAAGGAAAGTATTGTGACAGGGTCGAAGATTCGAATTCGAGTTTTCGACGGGAGAGCACGTTTCAAGCATCCCTGATCACGAATCAAACATTTTTGAAGTGATGTCTGTGTGTGTGTGCGTGTCAGTGAGTCTGTGGAGACGATAACTGACGAACGAATAGACCGATTCGAACGAAATTTGGTACAAAAATCACAATCCATAAACACTGGAAGCCTATTGTTTTTATACGCAATCGAATGTTCAGAACCCCCTAAATTTTTGAATGAAATTTTGAAAAAATCGTCAAAAAATCAAAACCGCTAATAAAGTTACGCAAATAGACATTTCTTATGTAAATTTTCATTAAAAAACGATTGACATAAATTTTAGAAAGCTAACATGAACCGTTCGAGATATTGTACATTTTTCAAAAAAATTATGAAAAAGTCACATAAAGAAAAAAATCCTATTGAGAAACATGTTCACTTTACATATGTAATACCATGCGATAAATCGGGTGACATCATTCTCGTGGATCTAGCTCGTTCCATTCATGAAAAAGATACTTTGTGTAATACTTTTGTATTTGAACGCCAATAGTCATTTATCTGCTGTAAGAATAACTTATTGCTTCTTCCATAACGCTTGGCGAGATTTTGGCGACGAATTTGGCGGAATGTCGCCAACTTGGCGACTTTTTTTAAATGTTTCCAAATTAACGAAAATCTCGCCAAATGGATAAAAATGACGCTAAATCAATGAAAATGATGACTCATTGTCCAAAATTCAATATCTTGGAAAGAATATTAGTATCTACTATAAGAAAAACCTATTTTTTTACTGTAAAAGTAGTAAATTCATTACATTATATAAGGAAAGTCATGTGTTGCCCACATCAGATTTTTTGTGATTTATCACGCCTTTTTCTTGAATCATTTGAAATCTTACCTTTTGATAGGCAGCGCGATATCTTTCGAAAGAAAAGGTAGAGTTCCGGAGTTGCTTTTTCAAACAAGTCATGAAAGAAAATATTATTAATTTTCAGCATAATCTAGTGCAGGCTCCACTGCATAGTCCACTGTAGTTCGTATATAGTCAACTCCACCGCAACGGAGGGGTGAGTCCTTTGTATAATCTCTTCATAGAACCGTCTGGGAAATCTCTATATCTCAAAGAAGAATTGTTCTATCGAAAAGTTTCTGGAACACTTCGGAAGTCGCCAAATGTCGCCAAATTGGCAATAAATCGAAAAATCTGGCAACTTATCTTCACATTGGAAGATCCTAGAAATCCCAGGATCACGTCATCTTCACGTCATGCACTTTATTTTCTTCGTCTGGACTTCGAGACAGACGAAAGAGGAGGCGCCAAACAGAACATTGCGCGTTTTCAACAGTATCTAGATAGAAACTTTTATAATATCTTAGGTCGCTAAGAAATAATTTTGTGTAAATATCAACCTAAATTGGAGTCAAGCATAAAATAACTAAAATGTAATTGCAAATTAAAATAACATCGAGACATACCTGTGTAACAAATTGGATGGTCGTACGGCGCTTATATATCTCGCTGTAGACCGCACACGCAGATGTCTTCCTTAATTAAGTTTATATACTTCCTTGTCTTTTAATAATACATTTTACAAGATATAGAAGCTACCCGTTTGTGGTCAATCCAATCTTTATTTTAGAGTTGCGTAGCTAAGTGTTTCAATTCATCTATTGAAACCGTTTTATAACACATATACCTTATTTTATTCGGTGAATGCAGGCCCCATGTCCCATACGTAGCATTTGGTGTGTGTCATAAAATATAGGTCCCATCTAAATATGTCTTCTTTTAATGTTCCAGATAAAACTGTTTAAAGCCTCGCTACAATCAGCTTTTAAAAAGTCGAACATCAAGAAAAGCATGGTCAGCCACATAATTAACTTCATAAAAGGGTGCTTAACCTTAAGCCCGGAAAATCGTCCCGATGTCAAGGATTTGTTGGGTCACAAACTATTCGGAGGACTCAAGTCCATGACTTTGACAAAAACCAACGTCTGGAACCAACTGAGTAAGTATTGTCTTCTGTTGCTTTAAAGGCAGTATTTTTACTTAATCAATAGTACGCCAAGAAAATAAATTATCATGAGGTTTAAAAATCAGACTCTCGAATTTTAATGAATGAAAATGATTTGAGCCTAGCTGAATACAAAACCAATCGTTTTTCAATGTTGGTTGTGAGACTGTGGATGGGATATCACCGGATACATTACACGAAGCGAATGGAAACTCGCAGCATTATTTTATTCGATAAGTGGAAGAGGCCTATCGATTTTGAAATCTTCAAAATGCCACATAATGAAAACTCTAATAATTAACGTCTGCAAGATTTCACCACTGAAAAACGTTCAACTGCAATTTTATTAGCCGCATAAAGTAAATCTGTGTGGCAACCCGAGCGAATATCATTGTGTAAATCCCATCAAACTATTACTTTTCTTATATACATAAAGTATAAGGAAAGTATTAGGATGGGGTCGAAAATTCGAATTCGAGTTTTCGACGGGAGAACAAGTTTCAAGCATCCCAGATTACGAATCGAACATTTTTGAGGTGATGTCTGTCTGTGTGTGTATCAGGGAGTCTGTGAAGACGATATCATACGAACGAATGGAGCGATTCGAATGAAATTTGGTACAGAAATCACAATCGATGAATACTAGAAGCCTATTGTTGTAAAACACAATCGAATGTTCAGAACCCCCTAAATTTCGAATGAAATTTTGAAAAAATCATCAAAAAATCAAAACCTTTAATAAAGTTACGCAAATAGACATTTCTTATCTAATTTTTCCCTAGAAAACGATTGACATAAACTTTAGAACGCTAGCATGAACCGTTCTCGAGATATTGCACATTTTTCAAATACATTTATAAAAAAAATCCCATAAATTAAATCCCATAAAAAATATTAACTGTTGAGAACAGTGTTTACTTTTCATATGTAATATCACACGATAAATCGGGTGACTTCATTGTCGTGGATCTAACTCATTCCATTCACGAGAAAAGATACTTTGAGTAATGCTTTTGTATTTGAACGCCAATAGTCATTTATCTGCTGTAAGAACAACTTATTTCACCGTCCATAACGATTGGCGAGATTTTGGCGACGGATTTGGCGGAATGTCGCCAACTTGGCGTCATTTTTAAATGTTGCCAAATTAACGAAAATCTCACCAAATGGATAAAAACGATGCTAATTCAATGAAAATGACGACTCATTGAAGAAAATTCAATATCTTGGAAAGAATATAAGTATCTACTATAAGAATAACATTTTTTTAAACTGTAAAAGTAGTAAATTCATTGCATTATATAAGGAAAGTCATGTGTTTCCGACATCAGATTTTTTTGTAATGATACGCTATAATTATCCACATACATTAACTTCACGTTACGAAATAATCATTTGCCGTTTTCATATTTTAAGAGATATGACTAAAATACGAACATGTACCTAAATCGTATCCTTGCTCGTCTATCAGTGCTTCATTTAAAATTCTAATGGAGATTTCAATTGTATTTTTCTCTTATTATTATTATATCAAACATATCTTTTATTTCTGCAAGGGTGTCTTTCCCAATATCAGGGGTGTAAGCGAGGAAGGGGGAGGCGATAAGGGGTAATAGGGATTCATAATCGATTTCAAAGGGTTCTAGCGCAGGAGAACACGGTACCTGGCTGTCGACCTCCGATCAACAGTGGTGCCAGGCTACAGTGGCATTTTCAGGGTGGAGAGCATTCCAGATGCACGGTGATCAAAGCATCGATTTGGAGCAAGTCATGCTCGCCCATAGGGGACGGCAAGGAAGGCACTTACACCCCCTGGCCGTTCAAGATCACAAAGGTGAACATTAGCTAAATAGATTCAACATAAAAAAAGAGCATTTTCTAAAAAATATCCAGTTTGCCTCCTCCTGGAAAAAGTTCTATGGGCGCCCATAGAACGAGTCAATGGTAAGTGCGGCGCATGTCAAATATGCTGAATTCACAGTTGCTGATCAGGCAAGGGTTATGAGATAAAAAGGCAAGGGTTATGAGATTTAATAGGAAATTATAATAAGTTATGAATTATAAGGACAAAATTTAGAAGAATCTTTTGTTTGGGCAGTTTAAAAAGATATGCTTAAATCGCTGGTAACACGCATGCGCAGTTACGAGGTTAGATTAAGGATTTAAACTATTGGAAGATAAACAAAGTTTTGGGGAAAAAATGTTATAAGCAAGCTGTTAATCATCATTAGAGACAGACCGATTCTGAACTAAATCGCAGATTGGGGGGGGGAGGGGGAGGAAGGGGCGTAGTTTCAAATATTTGAAAAATGGTATGCGCACACCAGTTTACGTTATGAATTATTTATTAAGTGTTGCTGCGTAAAGCCACGCTCTGTGTATAATCACTATCTGTTTTACTTTCAGCAAGCCCTTTAAGATTGCAACTGCTCCTGAAGAGAAAGGCTGTTCCCGGCGGCAACACGAAACAAGCAGAAAATAAAGTTGATATTATGGACAATTCTCAAATGTGCGTCCTATATTATGATCGTATTTCGTTGCCAAAACAATATGTTATGAACAATAAACAAACCCCAAACAATAGCTAGACGACTCTAGCCAATATCCAAAAGTCTGAGAATAGTTTTCAAGATATTACGAACAATTCTCCAGCGCCTGATAACATCCCAAAACCTGTAATAACAAACCTAGAGACAACCATTATGCAAGAGTCTATAAATAACTTCCAAGAAGCTGTTACCACCGAAGATCCCTTAAATACAATCCAGAATGCGCGGTTAGCAAAGATCCCGTAATGGTCGATGAATCTGTGATCAATGATGATGCCGTAGTAATCGAAGCCACTGCTCAACAAACTGTTAATAATATTTCGGTTACAGTCCATCCTGTCCAAAAGACTTACAGCCCAGACTTCGTTACCGATTTTCATGAAGTTAAACAACGTTTAGGAAACCAAAACGTCTATTTTCTGAGTTCTACAATTCCGAACGTAAAGCCCACCTCTCGCCGGCTGAAAATAATTTGTTGGTTGAGAAGAAAGAAAAATCAAATAATTCGTATTTTACGAGCCTGCGTACCAGAAATGGTATAAGCAAATAATAATGGTAGTCGTATCTATATTTACTTTAAAATATCGTATTACATTTTATTTTCCTTGATGAAATTTATAAATGATATTTCTTTAATCCTCATAGAGTTTATAATCCGCATTTTTGTACCTCCACGCCCTGTCATCGTCTAGATCATGCTCAGATAGTGGATTAGGCCTTTTGGGGATACCACTCTAAAAGAAACGCGCCACGGCCTTACCTCTCGGGTGGTGCGGAAAGAAGCTGAAGATTTGGATGTTTAAGAAAAAAAAAACAATGGCATTCTATTTAACGGCTACAGACGTGACCACTGGCTGCGAGCACCGCAATTAGTAAGTAAGAAGAAATGATAATGTTTTCAACTATAGCTATAGTTAAATGTAATTCACTTGATAAAATTCTTCATGGCCGATTTTAAGATAATAATATAAATTTGATTTGTTTGCTGGTAGTTCAACATTTTCAAAGCCTTTCTGACAGTATATTCTTATCTGTACATTCTGCAAAATTTATAAAATTGGCGAAAATATCTTCTGAAAGTTTACGGCTCCAACCAGTAACAAGCTAGATAGGAATCTAGCAGATAATCGTATTAAATGTAAGCAAATGTATTTTTACTTTTCTTATATACAAAAACTGATGTAAGCAACACATGACTTTTCTTATATAATGAAATGAATTTACTACTTTTACAGTAACAAAAATAGGTTTTTCTTATACAGTAGATACTTATATTCTTTCATAGATATTGAATTTTCGTCAATGAGTCGTCATTTTCATTGATTTAGCGTCATTTTTATCCATTTGGCGAGATTTGCATTAATTTGGCAACATTTAAAAAAGTCCCCAGGTTGGCGACATTCCGCCAAAATCGTCACCAAAATCTCGCTAAGCGTTATGGACGGACTAATAAGTTATTCTTATAACAGATAAATGACTATTGGCGTTCAATAACAAAAGTATTACTCAAAGTATCTTTTCTCATGAATGGAGTGAGCTAGATACACGAGAATGATTTCACCCAATATATCGCATGATATTACATATGAGAAATGAACATGTTTCTCAACAGTTGACATATATTTTTTTAATTTATGGGATTTTTTGTAAATGTATTTTAAAAATGTGCAATATCTTGAGAACGGTACATGCTAGCGTTTCAAAGTTTATGTCAATCGTTTTCTAAGGAAAAATTACATAAGAAATGTCTATTAGCATAATTTTATTGAAGGTCTTGATTTTTTGATGATTTTTTTCAAAATTTCACTCAAAAATTTAGGGGTTCAAAGCATTCGATTACGTTTAAAAACAATAAGTTTCCAGTATTCACGGATTTTGGTTTTTGTACCAAATTTCATTCGAATCGTCTCCACAGACTCACTGACACACACACACACCACCTCAAAAATGTTTGATTCGTGATCAAGGATGCTTGAGACGTTCTCTCCCGTCGAAAATTCGAATTTGAGTTTTCGTCGGGAGAGCACGTTTCAAGCAACCCTGATCACGAATCGAACATTTTTGAGGCGATGTGTGTGTGTCAGTGAGTCTGTGGAGACGATATCTCACGAACGACTGGCGCGATTCGAATGAAATTTGGTACAAAAATCGCAATCCATGAATACTGGAAGCCTATTGTTTTAAAACACAATCGAATGTTCAGAATCCCCTAAAATTTGAGTAAAATTTTGAAAAAAAAAAAAAATCAAAGACTTTAATAAAGTTACGCAAATAGACAATTCTTATGTAATTTTTCTTTAGAAAACGATTCACATAAACTTTAGAACGCTAGCATGAACCGTTCTCGGGATATTGCATATTTTTAAAATAAATTTATCAAAAAAAAATCCCATAAGTTAAAAAAAAATATTAACTGTATAGAAACTTGTTTACTTTTCATAAGTATTTTCATGAGATAAATTTGGTGACACCATTCTCATGGATTTAACTCGTTCCATTCACGAGAAAAGATACTTTGAGTAATACTTTTGTATTTGAACGCCAATAGTCATTTATCTGCTGCAAGAATAACTTATTTCTCCGTCCATAACGCTTGGAGACATTTTGGCGACGAATTGACCGGAATATCGCCAACTTGGGAACATTTTTAAATGTTGCCAAATTAGCTAAAATCTCGCCAAATGGATGAAAATGATGCTAAATAAATGAAAATGACGCTAAATCAATGAAAATGACGACTCATTGAAGAAAATTCAATATCTTGAAAAGAATATAAGCATCTACTATAAGTACAACATTTTTTTTCACTGTAAAATTAGTAAATTCATTGCATTATATGGAAAGTCATGTGTTGCCCACATCAGATTTTTTCATATGTCATTCTACAAGATTCTTTGTATAGCAAGAAAATTTACAATATTTGGGTTCTCTACATTTCCCCCCATGCTAATAAATGTTTATTATGAAATTTTCGTTTTTTGAGGGAAATTTTATACAGCCCGTCGGTTATTTTTCTGGTAAGACTTGGCACGGTAAACCGCTTCAGGTTTGTGGGAATCGAGAAATAAACTTACAAACTTATCCGTTATAATAATATAAAAAATCTGATGTGGGCAACACATGACTTTCCTTATATAATGTAATGAATTTACTACTTTTACAGTAAAAAAATAGGTTTTTCTTATAGTAGATACTAATATTCTTTCCAAGATATTGAATTTTCGACAATTAGTCGTCATTTTCATTGATTTATCGTCATTTTTATCCATTTGGCGAGATTTTCGTTAATTTGGCAACATTTCATAAAGTCGCCAAGTTGGCGACATTCCACCAAATTCGTCGCCAAAATCTCGCCAAGCGTTATGCACTAAAAAATAAGTTATTCTTACAGCAGATAAATGACTATTGGTGTTCAAATACAAAAGTATTACTCAAAGTATCTTTTTTCATGAATGGAACGAGCTAGATCCATGAGAATGATGTCACCCAATTTATCGCATGGTATTACATATGAAAAGTGAACATGTTTCTAAATAGGAAATATTTTTTTTTCATTTTATATGACTTTTTGATATTTTTTTTGAAAAATGTACAATATCTCGAGAACGGCTCATGTTAGCGTTCTAAAATTTATGTCAATCGTTTTCTAATGAAACATTACATAAGAAATGTCTATTTGCGTAACTTTATTAGTGGTTTTGATTTTTTGACGATTTTTTCAAAATTTCATTCGAAAATTTAGGGGTGTTCTGAACATTCGATTGCGTATAAAAACAATAGGCTTCCAGTGTTTACGGATTGTGATTTTTGTACCAAATTTGGTTCAAATCGGTTCATTCGTTCGTCAGTTATCGTCTCCACAGGCCCACTGACACACACACACACGTACACACACACGTACACACACACACACACACACACACACACACACACACACACACACACACACACACACACACACACAGACATCACTTCAAAAATGTTTGATTCGTGATCAGGGATGCTTGAAACGTGCTCTCCCGTCGAAAACTCGAATTCGAATTTTCGACCCCGTCACAATACTTTCCTTATACATTATGTATATAAGGAAAGTAAAAATTTACATTCTTTGAAGTGATCATGTTTTAGGTCATTACAAGCCCGCATTTAAAATTTTGACTTATGTACTGTGATAACTGAGATCAATGTCAGATAATGTTAAATTAATGGAGATTGTTTAATTTTAAAAATACCGCTCCAAACAATTTTCTATTTGTTTGGTACTCGTACAGTTTTACAAGTTATTAGGTTGTCCTGTGCATTGATTATTTAATATTTAATATTTTGGATATTTTGAGTTTTACACCATTTTTATGAAATATACGCCTCAGTTATTGAACATGCTGCTAGATCCCTGCTTCACTTCAGTTTCGAGTCGCGAGAGACAGCCTCGTTTAATTTTTAAATCGTTCTATCCATTTGAAATCCAGATAAATGTTCCATTTCATTGTTTCAAGAACATAGCGTGTCGCCCAGCCGTTAACATTATTATTCTAATAACATTCCACATTCCCGACAAACTTCCCATCCCACCAAATGACATGATTAAATACAGTAGCAGTTACACGAACAGCAGGTGACAATTTTTGAGGTGTTAAGTCGTTCCTAAAGATAGCAAAGGTATTAAAAAAATAGACTTTACACCTGCTACTTAAGTGGCCCCTTTAACGGGTTATTAATTGTAGCAGGTCCTTAAATGTCGCTGTGGCTGCCTCGATGACAGGTCGCGCCTCCTAACCATGGGCCTCACAGTTTAGGTATGTGATTCCATAATTACTGATGGATAGGATAATGTGTTATGTAGTCCAGAAAAAAGTGATCTGGATTCATCTCTATAGCAACTGATTGATTACTAATTGGAAATCAGTCGGTGTTCTTCGTAATCAGTAGCCTCAAATGATTGGCACTCCTCGAGAGAGTCCTTGATGTGGTATTTAGCATCACTGAAAACATGGGAGATCAATGGAATCATTACTTTAATGGAATAACGGGTGATGTCTAATAGAAGGAAATAAGGATATGCATTTTTTTATAATAGATACGCAGTGTTGATGTTTTCATTTTTTTTCCTTTACCTACTTTGAAAATTACATTTTTTCAAGAGAGGGGTTAGTCCACAAAATCCGCCATGTCAATATATCTGGATGGTGATTGCAATGTAAAAATTATTACAATGTTCAAAGATATTCCAGAAATTCTTCTAAATGGAAATTGTACTCTCATAAAGTAAAAAATCTGATGTGAGCAGCACATGACTTTCACAAGGTCGCGAGGAACAACACCAGGTCGTGGCTCCACTTTGACTTGATAAGGTCCTGAATCAGTGACTTGTTTGGTATTAATTTTTTAATACCTCGACGGAGCATGTTGTGTATGGTCTTTTTTAGAAAACGGTCCAACAATCAGATTGATTGCAGTGCGCTTTAAAATGGGATCCATCTTTATGCTAGCAAGCCTAGGTTAAGGTATCATATGTTGTTTCACATTCCAGCTAATGTTAATTGCAATTTTTTTTAGAATATTTTTCTGTTTCATATTTTATACGTTATTTAATTTATATTTTAATAGTATTTGATTTGTTTGCTTGTGATAATTTTTTTAAAAAAAATGTTTGTTTGAGGAGTTTGCTTGATGTCTGATTCCCTGTATTGAGATCGTTGTAATTGGACTTATTATGTATCACTGATTGAAATAAATAAATAAATATTAATAAATATATACTTTTGATCACGCATTTGAGAAATGCTCTTCAATCATAATTATACTGCCAATGAAACAAAAATAAATGTAGAAATATTTATTGGGTGGTAATTGTGAGAATGGTCACTAAAATATTTTGAATGACTGTAAAATCATCGAGGTCAACTAATATTATAAAGGCTTAAATTGAGTCTGCAGATTTCCTCGAAGCAGAACTAGCCATAAATGCTTTAGGAACTATGAAGAATGCTTGTCTAATAATAATCGTAAATTACACGTCTTCACACATAAAAACACATAACCAACTTTTTGTGACAAGTAATAATATTAAAAAAATCTGATGTGGGCAGCACATGACTTTCCTTATGTAATGCAATGAATTTACTACTTTTACAGTAAAAAAAGAAACATAAATAATTTTTATAGTAGTTATTTATATTCTTTCCAAGATATTGAATTTTCGTCAATGAGTCGTCATTTTCCATGTCATCATCATCAATGAGTCGCCATTGATTTAGCGTCATTTTTATCCATTTGGAGAGTTTTTCGTTAATTTAGCAACATTTAAAAAACTCGCCAAGTTGGCGACATTTCACCAAATTCGTCGCCAAAATCTCGCCAAGCGTTATGGACGAAGAAATAAGTTATTCTTACAGCAGATAAATGACTATTGGCGTTCAAATACAAAAGTATTACTCAAAGTATATTTTTTCATGAATGGAACGAGCTATATCCACGAGAATGGTGTCACCCAATTTATCGCATGGTATTACATATGAAAAGTGAACATGTTTCTCAATAGGAAATATTTTTTTTATTTTATATGACTTTTTGATAATTTTTCTGAAAAATATGAAATATCTCGAGAACGGTTCATGTTAGCGTTCTAAAAATTATGTCAATCGTTTTCTAATGAAAAATTACATAAGAAATGTCTATTTATGTAACTTTATTAGCGGTTTTGATTTTTTGGCGATTTTTTCAAAATTTCACTCGAAAATTTAGGGGGGGTTCTGAATATTCGATTGCGTATAAAAACAATAGGCTTCCATTCAAGTGTTTACGGATTGTGATTTTTGTACCAAATTTCGTTCGAATCGGTCCATTCGTTCGTCAGTTATCGTCTCCACAGACTCTCTCTCTCACACACACACAGAGACATCACCTAAAAATGTTTGATTCGTGATCAGAGATGCTTGAAACGTGCTCTCCCGTCGGGAAATCGAATTCGAATGTTCGACCCCGTCACAGTACTTTCCTTATACATTATGCATATAAGGAAAGTAATAAATATGAATAATGGTATAAATTTAGATATGTATGTTTTCAAGAATAGGTCAAAGTATATACTAATCTTTGCCCGGTGATAGTTGCTGAAGACTATTTCATTTTTATGCTTAATAGAAGTCACTTCTACTTCAAATTTTCCAATTTCTTTACTGATAATGGATATATTTTGCCGAACGACAATTCTTCTTTCAAACCATGTAAATTCTCATTGTAAATGTTCCTAAAGCAGAATTCCATGACGAAGTTAGTTTTACACCTATTGCCTATCATGTTGTCGAAAAGAAAACTCACAAATTGGAAATTGTGGAATAACATTTTGACCACCAATTGTACATTTATTTCTATAAATAAAACCTAAAATTATAATCTGTTGTGTTGTAATTTTTATTTGATAAATAAATATTAATCAAATTTTGGACAAATTAGTGTAATTTTTCTGCTTAATTTTATCACATGTTATCAGATTTTAATTCTAGACACAAAATATTTGGTAGTTTGTTATTTATTTATTTATTTATTTTTTTTTTGGGGGGGGGGGGGTTAAATTTTTGTCCACTACTTGCATTTCACGCAAACACAGCTTTATGAAAATATAAATTAAAAATTAGAATTCATTCACTAGTATATTTGATTATATCATTAAGCATTATAGAGTTACATACTGAATTTATGTATTTTTGAAATATATATTCTACTAGCAGCATACCCGTCCTTCGTACGGAGTATATAATATAAAAAACTTATAATTCGCAATCATGTACAAATTCTGATAAAATATTAAATTTATTGCTCATAAAGAGAAGTTGAAGAATATCTGTTCTCACTATGCAAAATTATCTTCACGGGCAAATCTGAAGAATAAAGTATCCTGGCCCCTTTTGTAAACAAATTCACACACACAAAAAATAATTGAATCAATATATGCAACCACGTACTACTTATATTGTCGCAAATTAGAAAATATGCCAGTGTGTTAGTAGAAGCTTAAACATATTGTAATATGAGTCTTAAAAATATTTACCAAAATAAAAAAGATGACGTAATAAATTGAAAGTATCAAAAATCCCCGTAATCTTAATACCAGAAGGTCGTAATTGATTCCAATATATGCCAATATATATAACAATTTTGCCAATATACCTGTACTACTTATATTCTCGTAGATTAGAAGATATACCCGTGCATTTGTAGAAGATTACTTGTACAACGTACTATATATGAGTTTCAACAATTTTCGTCATAATGAAACAATGGCATAATAATTTGAAAATATCAATAATTCCTGAATCAACTGTCTCCGAAATATCAATAATAATGATGTTTAAACCTGAAGACCGTAATTGATATTATCCAGACAAAAATGCAATGTCAATAAAATTTATTTTAAATACATATTTTTATTAGATTTAATAAAAATCGTATGACACATAACACATTGGATCCGTTGCTAAGCGACATGATATCATCTGCTTCAAATAAATTGATGGAAATCATGTCGTCTGAATAATGTGATCTCCATGGAAGGTTTGGCGACATTTTCGTCTCCATGATATTTTTATGGATTTACAAATATTTTTATCAATTTAGTGATATTAAAAAAATTAGTTAAATGCGTTACTAAGTAGGATGGATGGACTGACCGACAAATGCTACAGAAACATCATTTCAGTACTCTATTCTAAAAAAACAAATTTAATTTCATTGATTTGGGTCATTTTTATCAATTTGGAGATATTTCCTCTAATTTGGCAAAGTTTAAGAAAAGTTACCAAGTTATTTAGATATATTCCGCTAAATTCGTAGCTCTAAATTTGCAGATCTGAAGAATAAAATATCCATATCCCGTCTGTATATATACTAAATGAAAACACTAAAATTGCATTAGAAGATACATACATCCGTTCTACTCTTTTTCTGCTTCAACAATCGACTAAATGAATTTATTGGGTAAACACAATATATGAGTTTATTAGCTAAACACAATATATGAGCTTTGAAACCTCTTTGCTAAAATAAATATAAGTGTGATGTACGCAGTTCGCAATATATATAATTAAAAGAACAATCAAACCGTTCATTTATTATGAGTTTATTAGCTAAACACAATATATGAGCTTGAAACCTCTTTGCTAAAATAAATAAAAGTAATGTACGCAGTCCGCAATATATATAATTAAAAGAACAATCAAACCGTTCATTTATAAAATATATTTTTACATCCATTTATTTATTATACAAATAGAAAAAATAATAATAATCATTAACAAACACATTTAATTCCATTCCTTTGCCGAGCAACATGATATAAGATAGAATCTTCCTCATAAAATGCGAAATTAAATAACCATTTTAATTTCTTTATACTTCTAATCGTTGAGTAAAAGCTTGTGAAATACATGGAGGTTATTACATGTAAAAACATGGAGGTAGATTTTTCCATTTAAATTCATGTTTCAAACAATTTATGCTTTCAGATAGTGACTATTTAATGCAAAAATCCTGCATCAAACTCAAAAATAAAGTTTTAATTCCCTTTGACGCTTTAAACAAACGATTTTTATCCTTTCCGTTTGGATAAACCACGGAGTTGGAGAGTAGAACTCCTATAAAAAAAGTTCAGTTTTGCATTAATATCTCGACAACCCCTGGTCTTAGAAACTTGAAACTTGGGCAAAATTTATGGGGGGCTATTTCAAGGCCACCCACAAAATTTCATTAAATTCGGTTCAGCCGTTCTCTCGTGATAATGAGACAAACGAAAGTTTCGTTTTTTACTAATATCTCGAGAACCACTGGTCGTAGAAATTCCAACCATAGACTAAATTTTAAGTGGGGCTATTTCTAGGCTACCCACAAAATTTCGTCAATTTTGGTTCAGCCGTTCTCCCGTGATGATGGGACAAACAGACAGACAGACAGACAGACAGACAGATTTTCAATTTTATTTATATAGACTAGCAGCATACCCGTTCTTCGTACGGAGTATATAATATAAAGAAACTTGAAATTCATAATCATGCCCAAATTCTTATAGTATACTAAATGACATGTTTAATCAAAATATTCTGTTAAAATATTTAATATAATGCTCCTAAAAAGAAGTTTAAGAATCTCTGTTCTCGCTATACAAAATTATCTTCATGGACATATCTGAAGAAAAAAACAACTTGGACCCCTTATGTAAGCAAATATAAAAAAAAATATGGAATTGAATCAATATATGCAAAATAAAAGCGTTAAAATTGTATGGGACCCGTACTAATTATATACGCGAATATTAGAAAATATAACCTGTATTAGTAGATTACATGTATAAATTGAAAATACCAATAAACCCGTAATCTTTAAATCTGAAGACAGTCATTTATTCCAATATATGTCAAAATTAAAGTGCTAAAATTATATGGGAAGATATACACGTACTACTTATAATGTCCGATTATTAGTAGAAGATTACCCGTTTTGCAATATGAGTCACAAATGTTTTTTGGTAAAATACAACAGACGACGTAATAAATTGAATATATAATTAATCCCCTTAATCTTCATACCAGAAGACTGTACTTGATTCCAATATATATGCCAATATATGTCAAAATATATGCCAATATACCTGTACTACTTATATTCTCGTAGGTTAGAAGATATACCCGTGCATTCATAGAAGATTACTCGTACAACGTACAATATGCGTGTGTCAGCAATTTTTGCCGCAATAAAACAATGGCGTAATAACTTAAAAATATCAATAATCCCTGAATCAATAATTCCGGAAAATATCAATAATAATAATGTTTAAACCTGAAGAGTATAATTGATATGATCCAGTCCAAAATGAAATGGCAATGAAATTTATTTTATATACATATCTTCATTATTCAAATCGGAAAGGATTTAATAAAAATCGTCTGCCGCATAAACACATTGGATTTAAATCCGTTGCTAAGCGACATGATATCATTTGCTTCAAATAAATTGGTAGAAAAAATATCGTCTAAATAGTTATATTTCTATGGAGCATTTGACGACAGTTTCGTCAAATTAGCGACATTTTAAAAAATCGCCAAATTTATCGCCAAGTGGGACTGTAGAACTGACAGTTCCACTTTGCGACAAATTGACGAAATATCATCACAATACTATCCCCTAACAAAAAACAATTAATATCATTTATGTATCATTTATATTTTTATAGATTTGAAAACATTTTTATCAATTTGGTGACATTTTAAAAATTCGCTAAATGTATTACTAAGTAGGATGGTTGGTCTGACAGATAAATGCTAACCAAACATCATTTCAGTACTCTCTTCTAACAAAACAAAAAAAAATTTCATTGATATGTAGAAGACCCAAGCCACACGACCAACCCGAAGGTTTATGGCAGCTGTTTGTGTGTCGTTTATATCAATTTGGCGACATTTCCGCCAATTTGGCAAAGTTTAAGAAAAGTTGTCAAATTAGCGATATCCCTCCAAATTCGCAGCTTTGAATTTGCAGATCTGAATGAAACATTCTTATCCCGTTTCAATATACTAAATGAAAACACTACAATTGTATTAGAAGATATACCCGCTCTACTCTTTTTCTGTTTCAACAATCGGCTATATGAATTTATTGGCTAAACACAATATATGAGTTTATTAGCTAAATACGATATAAGCTTGAAAACTCTTTGCCAAAATAAATGAAATTGATCGCAGTCAGCAATTAATATAATTAAAAGAAAAATCAAACCGTCCATTCATAAGATATACTTTTATATCCACTTATCCATTTATTTATTATTTAAATCGAAAAAAATAATAAAAACATTAACAAACACATTTAATTTAATTGCGATGCCGAGCAACATGATATATCCTCCTAAAATGTTAAAATTTATTAACCACTAACAGCACACCCGTTATTCGTACGGAGTGTATAATTTAAAGAAACTTAAAGTTCGCAATCATGTGCAAATTCTGTTAAAATATTAAATTTATTGCTCCTAAAGAGAAGTTTAAGAATATATGTTCTCACTATGCAAAATTATCTTCACGATCAGATCTGAAGAATAAAACATCCTGGCCCCTTTTGTAAGCAAATTTACAGAAGAAAAAATAGGAATTGAATGAATATATGCAACCCCGTACTAATTATATTGTCGCAGATCAGAAAATATGCCAATGTGTTAGTAGAAGATTACCCGTATTACAATATGCGTCTCAAAAATATTTGCCAAAATAAAAGAGATGACGTAATAAATTGAAAACATCAATAATATCCGTACTCTTTATACAAGAAGGTCGTAATTGATTCCAATATATGCCAATATATATCAAAACATATGTCAATATACCTGTACTACTTATATTCTCGTAGATTAAAAGATATACACGTGTATTTGTAGAAGATTCGTACAACATACAATATATGAGTTTAAACAATTTTTGTCATAATAAAATAATTGCATAATAACTTGAAAATATCAGTAATCCTTGAATCAATAATCCCCGAAAATATAAATAATAATAATTTTTAAACCTGAAGACCGTAATTGATATTATCCAGTCAAAAATGCTATAAGAAAAATCAAATCGTTCTTTTCTAAAATATATTTTTATATCCATTTATTTATTATTCAAATCGAAAAAATAATTATTAAAATTAACAGACAGATTTAATTTAATTGCGTTTCTGAGTAACATGATATAAGATAGAATCTTATAACATGTTAAATATGTCATGTCTTATAACATAAACTGCGAAATTAAATAACGATTTTGATTTCTCTATTCTTCTCATTGTTCCGTAAAAGCTTGTTTTAAATAAACCATGAACCATGGAGATAGATTTCCCCTTTAAATCATGTTTCCAACAATTCATGTTTTCAGAAAGTGACTAATTAACGCAAAAAATCTCCCATCAAACTCAGAGATTAAATTTTAATTCACTTTCAAACGATTTTCAAGCTTTTCGTTTGGATAAACCACGGAGTTAGGGAGTAGAACTCCTAGGAAAAAGTTCCGTTTTTCATTAATATCTCGACAACCCCAGGTCTTAGAAACTCGAAACTTGGACAAAATTTATGGGGGTATATTTCAAGGCTATTCACCAAATTTCATTAAATTCGGTTCAGCCGTTTTTCCGTGATGATGAGACAAACGAAAATTTCGTTTTTTACTAATATCTCGAGAACCACTGGCCGTAGAAACTCAAAACACGGATATAATTTTAAGTGGGGCTATTTCTGGGCTACCCACAAAATTTCATCAAATTCGGTTCAGCCGTTCTCCCGCGATGGTGTGACAAACAGACAGACAGACAGACAGACAGACAGACAGACAGACAGACAGACAGACAGACAGACAGACAGACAGATTTTCATTTTTATTTATATAGATTAAAACCACATTTGAAATGTAAACTTTTATTTTAACTTTCTCATGCTATGTAATATAGTTTAGAGAAAGTATTGTTTTCACGAAAATTTTCGAATGAGATTTTGATACCGATATATTATTCAGGACCTTCTGAACACATTTTGACTATTTCTAGAGTGATGTCCGTCTGTCTGTCTGTGGTCGTTTTTTTTGTGTATGTGTACACGGTAGCTTTCGCAAATATTAACAGATTTTTATGAAACTTCTTATCCGAGTTTGTTAATGAAAAATCTGGAACTAGATAGAATTTTTAAAATTCGAGCGAAAAGTTTGAAATTTATTCGAAATTTTATATTTTCTTAACATGGCATCATAGGACGCAATTTGACATATTTATGAATAAAATGGGCTATTTATGGATCAAGGATCGCGAAACTTAACAGTTTCAATCATTGCAGTGCAAAATAGCCGCGATACAATTTTTATGTTCGTGAGATCATTACACCCCCCCTCCCGTCCTCCCGAGTAAGTACATTATCAAACTTGGTATCAATCGGAAGATTTTTTTTCAAGCCATTTAAAATGAAAGGTAACATGCTATAATTGTTATCATATCGACCAATGATATAGATTTTCAAATTTCTGCTTTTAAAATTCGCAAAAAAAAAATTACAAGCTATTTAAAAATGGATTCTGAAATGAGAAGGTCGAGTTGAGCGACACTCAAAATACTTTTTTTATTAAAAATACACCTGTAAATCTTTCCAAATCTTCGATTTCATCAAATTCACATGCATTCTGCAATCGGTATATAATCAACAGTCCGATGGATTAGAACCATAATGGTGGGCAAAAAAGTAATATATTTTCCTCCTTTTACAAATAAAAAAAATCTGATGCGGGCAACACATGACTTTCCTTATGTAATGTAATAAATTTACCACTCTTACAGTAAAAAAAATATGTTTTTCTTATAGATACTAATATTTTTTCCAAGATATTGAATTTTCGACAATGAGTTGTCACTTTCATTGATTTAGTGTCATTTTTATCCATTTGACGAGATTTTCGTTAATTTGGCAACATTTAAAAAAGTCGCCAAGTTGGCAACATTTCGCCATTTTCCTTATACATTATTGTATATAAGGAAAGTAATAGGTTTTTCTTATAGTAGATACTTATATTCTTTCCAAGATATTGAATGTTGGTCAATTACTCGTCATTTTCATTGATTTAGCGTCATTTTTACCCATTTGGCAAGATTTTCGTTAATTTGGCAGTATTTAAAAAAATGTCAAGTTGGTGACATTCCACCAAATTCGTCGCCAAAATCTCGCCAAGCGTTATGGACGGAGAAATAAATTATTCTTACAGCAGTTAAATGACTATTGGCGTTCAAATAAAAAATTATTACTCAAAGCATCTTTTTTCATGAATGGAACGAGCTAGATCCATGAGAATGATGTCACCCAATTTATCGCATGGTATTACATATGAAAAGTGAACATGCTTCTAAATAGGAAATATTTTTTTTTATTTTATATGACTTTTTGATAACTTTTTTTAAAAATGTGCAATATATCGAGAACGGTTTATCTTAGCGTTCTAAAATTTACGTCAATCGTTTTTGAAAAATTACATAAGAAATGTCTATTTGCGTAACTTTATTAGCAGTTTTGATTTTTTGACGATTTTTTCAAAATTTCATTCGAAAATTTAGGGGGTTCTGAACATTCGATTGCGTATAAAAGCAATAGGCTTCCAGTGTTTATGTATTGTTATTTTTGTACCAAATTTCGTTCGAATCGGTCCATTCGTTCATCAATTATCGTCTCCACAGACTCACACACACACACACACACACATAGAGAGGCATCACTTCAAAAATTATTGATTCGTGATCAGGGATGCTTGAAACGTGCTCTCCCGTCGAAAACTAGAATTCGAATTTTCGACCCCGTCACAATACTTTCCTTATACATTATGTATATAAGGAAAGTAATAATAAATAATTTGAGGTTTGATATTTGAACAACTGGAATCATATATATTCTATATGAAAGATAACGCAATCCAAATACAAGAACTGGTTCTTTATCCAATATTCTGTGAATGTGCATTTTCGAAAAGTTGATCATAGATACATAGTTTCAATCGCAGAAATGCTTTAAATAAGGCATGAAGATGAAATAGTAATTTAAATAATGTGCAATATTTTTGTAAAGTATTAACTTTTTATATAACCCTTTTAGAGAAAGAAAGGCAAATTACAAAAATGTTACCCGTACCGTATTTAGTAAAACTGACAAAGTTTGGCTATAATACGATCAAATGTGGCAATGAAAAATAAGAGGGCATCTACAAATCAATTTCAGTAGCAAATAGGTAATAAAGTTTTTACTACTTATTCATTTTATGCAAATATTTCGGTAATGCTATATTATGTCACAATTACGTCGATTTATAGTTTGTATTAAAGCATTTACGTGACGAATTCAACCGATTTCCTAGTTCCAAATGCAGTTGACTCTCTAGTTCCGAATGCAACTAATCTCCTAGCTTAAAATCCAACTGATCTCCTAGTTCCGAATACAACTGATCTCCTAAGTTCCGAATGCAGCTGATCTCCAACCGTTTTGACAAATTAAAGGGCATGCTTATTTTTCCATAAATTTTGTTAAGAAAACATTTAATAGACCAACAGAATTACAATTATCGTATTTTTACTTATTTAAAGATAAAAGCTAATTATTAACGTAAATCCCTTTTGTAGTTCTGTCTGTCCTTAATAGTTTCAAATACAAACAACTGAAAAGAAAATCATTTTAAAATCCACCCTATACTAAATGATTTCAGTGAATCAATTCAATTTGCAAATAGTCCCTGAATTCATGAATTGAGGTTATTACAAGCGTAACGAAAAATCACGACAAATTGGTGCAATTTAAAAAATGTGAAATGTATCTCGTCTTAAATTTGAACTTTTGGAATCCACATTTTTTACTTTCCTTATATACATAATGTATAAGGAAAGTATTGTGACAGGGTCGAAAATTCGAATTCGAGTTTTCGACGGGAAACACGTTTCAAGCATCCCTGATCACGAATCAAATATTTTTGAAGTGATGTCTGTGTGTGTATGTGTGTCTGTGTGTGAAAGTGTGTGTGTGTGTGAAAGAGTGTGTGTGTGTGTGAAAGAGTGTGTGTGTGTGTGTGTGTGTCAGTGAGTCTGTGGAGACGATAACTGACGAACGAATAGACCGATACGAACCAAATTTGGTACAAAAATCACAATCCATAAACACTGGAAGCCTATCGTTTTTATACGCAATCGAATGTTCAGAACCCCCCTAAATTTTCGAATAAAATTTTGAAAAAATCGTCAAAAAATCAAAACTACTAATAAAGTTACGCAAATAGACATTTCTTATGTAATTTTTCTTTAGAAAACGATTGACATAAATTTTAGACCGCTAACATGAACCGTTCTCGAGATATTGTACATTTTTCAAAAAAATGATCAAAAAGTCATATAAAATAAAAAAAAAAAATTCCTATTGAGAAACATGTTCACTTTTCATATGTAATACCATGCGATAAATTCAGTGACATCATTCTCATGGATCTAACTCGGTCCATTCATGAAAAAAGATACTTCGAATAATACTTTTGTATTTGAACGCCAATAGTCATTTATCTAGTGTAAGAATAACTTATTTTTTAGTGCATAACGCTTGGCGAGATTTTGGCGACCAATTTAGCGGAATGTCGCCAACTTGGCGACTTTTTTGAAATGTTGCCAAATTAACGAAAATCTCGCCAAATGGATAAAAATGACGATAAATCAATGAAAATGACGACTAATTGTCGAAAATTCAATATCTTGGAAAGAATATTAGTATCTACTATAAGAAAAACCTATTTTTTTTACTGTAAAAGTAGTAAATTCATGTGTTGCCCACATGAGATTTTTTTTACTGTAAAAGTAGTAAATTCATTGTATTGTATAAGGAAAGTCATGTGTTGCCCACATCAGATTTTTTTTTAGTTTGACTAAATCAGGTATAGACAACATTTTGGTAATTTAATTTTTTTTCTCTCTACAATGACTATATAGAATTTTAATTTTTTTAATTTTTTTCTAAAATATTGCGGCTTATTTAAATTATTACAGCGTAATTCCCTTTCTTATTTGATGCAATTTTGCGATATAATCTATGTGTCCGCAACCAACGTTTAATAAAAAAACTTCTGATCAGTTTCTTTCAAACCCCATGTATATCAAACAAGAAAGATCAATCATGCTCAAAGCATTGATTATGAAACACTTTCCAACTTCAATGCAATTTTATTTAAAAAAGTCGAAAATGCAATACATCCCTCGGTAATATTTTAAAACTTATCACAATACTACATTGAATTATTATATTTGAAAACTTAAACCTTCATTGAAAAAAATGAACTTCATTCAAATGACTGCATTGAAATATAAATTGCCTGGTTTAAATATCTCTAAAATGCAATACATTCCAAGGTAATATTTTTAAAACTATCATAATACTACGATAATTTATTATATTTGAAAACTTCATCGAAAACAACTGAAATAAATTCAAATGACGTCATAGAAAAAATAACACGCCTGGAACTCTTTATAAAAGCAGGATTTCATTCATAACTTTCTCCCATTCATATCAATACTATATCATATCATCACAATACTATAATAATTTATTTTATTCAAAAATTAAGACCATGGAGCTACAATTCATAAACTCTATGCTTAA
Source organism: Amaurobius ferox (assembly GCA_951213105.1). Taxonomy (NCBI): domain Eukaryota; kingdom Metazoa; phylum Arthropoda; class Arachnida; order Araneae; family Amaurobiidae; genus Amaurobius; species Amaurobius ferox. The sequence continues at coordinate 26,444,048 of OX578138.1, read as the reverse complement.
AACTTCATCGAAAAAAATCGTCCTTCTGTTTATAAAATCAATTAATATTTCATTCATATCAGCCATGCATACTCCATGGACTGAATTATTTTGTGTTAAAGAAATACAGTAATTCTAATACAACTCATTCTACATATTTTGCTGTTTACATTTCACATAGGTGAAAAATAGGCTTCGTTGTGGAAATAATCAAATTTGAATGAGAATTTAAACTCAAATATATTGTCATTGTGTTGTTTTAGTATGTAGATGCACAGAATTTAAGCAAAAATAAAGTAGTTTTAGGACGGATACAACACTCAATATGAATTAAAAAGAACTTTAAAAAATCACGAATTTGAAACAAGATGGATGCCATATATCATTTTGAAGTGGGTCATGTGATCGTTTCATATCATGGTCACGTGATCGTTTCATATAAGATGTGTAATTATTATTTAAATTTTTATTTCAAAAACTACTGTATATATTTCGCTGAATTTTTTTTTTATATATTTTATGGAACAATTTGACTATTATCTAAAATTTTCGAAGCAATTTGTGAATTTTAGATCCGCTTAAAAAATGTTTGAAAAATTAGGTCCCATAGGGCTCAATGTATTTCATTTTTTCAACCCGGGTTCAATCCAAAACTAATTGGGTGATATTATTCATTTATATTCCCTTAGGTCCTACAGACCGTCTGAACAACATACTAAAATTTCATTTTGATTAAGTCATTTTTACGGAAGTTATCGTGCTAACGGACAGACAGACAGACAGACAGAATGAACAAAGTCATAAACACTTTTCAACTTTGTTTTAAAGTGTTAATAAAACACCACGTTAACATGCGGCTATAATAAGACATTTGAAAGGACTCACAATGCCACTAGCCGTCCGTTGTAAATAATCTTCCCCCTCTGGGTGAGCTGGACGGCCTGGGTCATAAATAAAGGCCATCCGGGAAAGCTTTACATATTTACAAACCTAGATTTAAAAAGAAATTTCAAGTAATTAGGCTGTGTAACTAAATGAACACTACATATTATGGCAGGCAATGATGGATGTAAAGGCTAGTTTTCAAAGACCTTCAACACTTACATGCACAAACTTCTTTCATATAATGACATCAGACATTGTTGGTTTTGTTGAGAGTGGTATAAAAATACGTCTAAATTAGACCTTACATGCAAAAATTAGACCTTACATGCAAGGGATATAAAGTAAATTCTACCTGCGAAAAAAATATCTTTGGTAACTCGCTGGCATAGTCACATTTTGCTTTTGAAATATTCAATGAAAATTATAGTTCTACCTCCGTTTACCGACAACCTTTTTCTTGCACTGTATAAGTATCCATGCCATTTTATTAGTTTTTTGCCACAGGTTTGCAATTTGATGCACGCACAACACCGTGTGGAAAAAAGTGTTTCTTGTTTAATTGGAAGTGTTCGTCATTTGATTCATAACCGGCTATTACACGGAAACGTCACAGGTCGAAATTCAATTAATAACAGATCACTGCCCTGCAAATCCTTGTACAAATTGTAATCATTTTAGAATAACTAACTAGCTGGATATTTCATGGTTATTAATTTTATCCCCATGAAAACATGAAATTGATTTTTAATAAGAAGCTGATTATAAAATGTCTGGAAAAAAAGGTTTACGTATTAGGTGTCATGACACGTTAATTATTATATTGGAATCAGACCTGAATTATATTGATTTTGTTTTATGTTAGGGATGGGAAATCCATCATTATCTCAAAACCCGTTGATAGAGGATCTCAAAAAACTTATCTCACAATTATACTATCAGGACAGAAGCTAGCAATGGTGGACCGGTTTTGCACATATTAGTGTTCATCGGCACTAAATAGATGTAAACATTGCATAGTTTTTTATGTGCCCCAATTTACTGAAACTCTATAGTGCCTGCCTAACTCAGTTTGTACCACACTACCAGCTCAAAATATATGGATTGATCGCAGACTAGACTATACGAGGCTGCAACGGCCAAATTAATGGTCACGAAATGCAGCAATATATGTCTTCCACAAACAAGCACTGGGCTGCAAAAATAAACTTTGTGCAGCCTATGCTTAGCTTTTTATAAATTTGAAATCAGTTGTGTGGTGGTCACCATAGATGCTCACAAAAATGCGGCACATAACACATACTCTTGCAGGTGTTATATTAGTGGTTACACAATTTTTTCTTTTCGGATGATGCTTCTCAGGGCATCATCTGCACTCCCAAGACAACTTTTCCGTCGATGACTAACTCACTGGGAAAGGATGTACTTTAACTAACGCTCGCATAGCGGGAAACATCTTTAGCTCGACGGTATAATGTTCGCCTACCATTCTCTGACCCGGAGTTAAGCCATGGCAGTATCAATTCGGAGATTTCAGATTCACGCTGCATTCCTTTTCACTAATACTAGCAACAAGATTAGAAGATATCAGACGTATTCTTCTAAAAAATGTATTAATCGATATTAAATACATCAATTAAAGATTCTTCAGCTTTCACAAGTTCATGTTCCTAACCTATATCCTTCAATATCTTCTACGATTTGAAGCTATGATAAGCTGGTTGTGCCATTTTCCCTGGTATTTCCCCTATTTTCTTGAAAACACAATGAGCACATATTTCTCTATACCATTATTTATACGCACGTGTCACATAGTAATGTAATCATAGTAATGTAATATAGCGTTGATAAGGTACATTAGAGAAACAAAACAGAGCGAGTAATTTAGAGTAAGACAACCCCTACCCCATCCAATGGAAACATTGAGTTTCGCTACAGAAATTAATTAGAATTTTGACTTGATACCCAATAATTTATTGATAAGTACCGACGAACTTTAACAATATCTTTTGTTCTTACCAAACCTATGATATCTATACATCTCACATTCCCAATATATGAGAATAGAAAATTGCAGAAAACATTTTTCCGTTTCAAACTGACCTACAATAGAAATGTCTATTCTTCTTAGAAAAATATTAATCTTTACTGAATTCACCTATTAACACGCATTTCAGCTTCTTCCAGGAATCCCCAGTCTTGTTGCAGCAATTATACAACTGCTAAATGAAAGGTCGTACCATTTCCCAAGACCATTATCTTTGCCGAAAATCTCTCCAATCTTTATGACCTCTTGTTCAGATCTGTATCGAAAAGAGAACTTCTATTTTCTCATATAATAGCTGTCTCTGGGGGCCCCAAACTGAAGCGAAGCAAGATATTTAACTCTATGTTTAATAACTGAGATATTTATTTCATGAAAGTAGTAACAAACTTAAAATGATATTCAAGCAGAATGCTATTGAAAATTTTCAAGGCAGTATTTTGCTTGCTTCTCCAAACTTACACTTTTATTTTGATCAGTTTTTTAAAATCTATCAAAACTGAAAGCAGAATCGGACATCAGTCCTATCAGTGTTTCGACTCTTGATGCACCAACGTAAGTAATGTCAAGAGCAAATTCGTTGGGACCGACATCAACGACTGTTTTTCCAAAGTAATACCTTGCGACTAATTGATACTGATATCATATATACTAAAGCTAACAGTATTTGCTGATGATGAGTACAGTTCTTTCCGTTTTTTGAAAAAGAGACGGTGTTATCGGTATACCTCCGCCATAAACAGTCGGTCTAATATAGCCATCAAACTTTACGAAAACACAAAGAGGAAGGTTATTAGGAATTTCAAAGTTGAATTAATCTGACGATGGAAAATATATGCCAGTGACATGGCCAGTTGTTCAACTGCACAGACCGTGTTTGGTTCACAAGTTCTGACGAAGAATCAAGGGATTTCTTTCCAAGAATGGCTGACTTCATTATTTTTAGCTCGCTCTGCGCATATGATGACATGGGAATTCGGAACGCGCGCATTTTGTTCTCGGGCTCTTAGTAAGAACCGAACTTGTTGCCGAACTGCGACTGTCATCTTACTCCGATAACGTCACTAAATTTCCTTGGACGTCACTGGATTCTTTGCGCACACCATAATTTAAAATCTTTGTGCAAGTTATTTACGCATGGATATTGCCATTTCAAAATTAACAAACATTTTTCAACTGTAATAATGCGAAACCATTTTATGTTTTGGCAACTCTTCTCAAAGTTTACTCTGGACCGCGACATCATAAATAACAAAACTTAATTCCTATCACGTCAAGTTAACAACTTTCTGATTCGTTTCCGGGCTGAATGCCCAACCTTATACTAAAGAACCTTGAGAAAAATAACTTTAGCACCAATGTAAAAAGATAGCATAATTTTCTCCTTAGACTTAACATTATCTGATCTTTAACATCAGATATCTCAGTACACATATTGAAATTTATTAACCGGAGTGTGTTTCACTTAACTTTTTCGTGCTAGAATCCATTTTTATTTTTTAGCAAATTTTGCAAGAAAATATTTGAAAGCTCTGTACTATTGGTTCAAATGATCACAATTATAGCATGTTACCCTTCATTTTAAAGGACTTGAAAGAATCTTTCGATTGATATTTTTGGTAACGTAGCCAAAGTAGTAGAACCAGAATAGTAGTTGCTATAAGTCTTGCTGATATTGCAGATATCTATTATTCCATGCTGACGAGCGCATTGCTGATACCAGTCCATGGATGTTGGTATCTGCAATGTGAGTATCTTCCGCATTTCTACGAGCGCCGCTTATAAGCGGGATTTGTGTTTTATGAACGCAATCTTTATTTCAGGCAGTTTATCCTAAGTCAAAATAGAAAGCCTGTCTGTTCTCTCTTTGTCAGAAACAGATTAAGTTTCTTCGAAAATACTTAACTAACCTCGCAATTGTTGGACTGTTGAAAGTTTCAGAGCATGAATATTTCTTTTGAAACTCTGCAATGATATTCCTCATAAGAATTGTAAAGCGCCTTGCTTCCCCAACCAGGAATCGAACCTTGGATCTTCGAACTGGCCAGCCCACGCTCTGTCGTTGAGCTACTGGGAAGAAATTCCAAGCTATTATCGTCGAAGTGGACTCTGCATTCTCCACCCTCTAATGTCAGATTGGCGGGCAACTGACACTCTGACTGACTACCTCCTGCCATTTTTACCTCTTGTTAGCCTCCTGATACTACTATTTTTATCCAGGTTAGTATCTACCTGGTCTTTATCCTCTCAATTTGAAATTGGCGCTCAATTTTCCAGAGTCTACTGAATCCGTACTAGTCGTACTAGGGTCACTTTCAGACCTCCGACATCTTTGCACTAACCTACAGGATTCATTTGTTCGGCGCTATTGTAAAGAGCCTTGCTGCCCCAACCGGGAATCGAACCCCGGATCTCTGACCTGGTCAGCCGACGCTGTGCCGTTAAGCTACTGGAACGAAATTGCAAGCTCTTATCGTCGAAGTGAACTCTGCAGAATGCTTAGATAAATATTGCTTTAAAATATTCGCTCTTGGAAATCGCCCTATTCTTCAAATGCTACAATGTAAAAGCCTCCATAACTGCCTAATGAGAATGTCTGCAAATTGTCACCAGTTTACTTTAGCAAGGTTGCAAGCAGAGCTACGGAATTATGACGTACATACGTGTTAATTTTGCAGATACTTTTAAGACAAAATACAAATTTCCTATTTTATTTGTTCACGTGCAAAAATGCAGTTGGAACCAATTCGGAAATAAGAACTTGCTTAAGCTGTTTTTTAAATTGATTAATGTTATTCTTATACATTTCAAAGTTTGCAGCAAATTTGTTTCAATATTTATCTATAGAGCGACTTTTCACTTTCTGATACGTAGTATTGAGAAAATATTGTTTTTACGAAAATTTTCGATTTCGAGATTTTGATGCCAATATATGTTTTAAGACCCCCTGAGCACGTTTTGATTATTTTTGGAATAATATCCGTCTATCTGTCTGATGTCTGTGATCGATTTTTTGTGTAGCAGTCACATGATAGCAGTCACAAATATTAATGAATTTTCACGAAACTTTACATCCGACTATATTATAAAAAAGTATAGAATTTGATAGAATTTTTTTTTCAATTCGAGCGAAAAGTTCGAAATTTATTTAAAATTATATATTTTTTTAACATGCAGCATAGGACAAAATTTGACACAATAATTCATAAAAGGGTTTATTTATGGCTCAATAATCACGATACTTTATAGTTTTAACTTTATAGGGTCAATCGTTCAGAAAAATAGCCGCGATATTACATTTTTTGTTGTGACTCATTAACCCTCACGCCCCGGGATGACATTGTCAACTGCAAAAAGGAGGCGGCTTCAATTTTTCCAAAAGAGGTGGTTGCAAGTTTTTAGAAAACGGTAAAAAGCGTTTTAAAATTTAAAATTCTAAGTTGTGTGAAAATATTCTTTTTGAATTTCCTTTTTATTCTTACATATTAGTACAGTATTTGCACTCAATATATCTTCCAGATGATGTATCAAATATATATAATTATAATGTTTTCAAATATAATTAATTAATGTAGTATTGTGATGAATTTAAAAATATTACAGAGGAATATATCGTATTTTAGAGATGTTTAAATAAAATTGCATTGAAGTTGAAAAGTGTTTCATAATCAATACTTTATGCATGATTGATCTTTCTTGTTAGTTATAATTCGGAAAAGTTAAAAACTATTTCTAATTATTTGGAAAATTGAGATATTTATTTGCGTTTATTGCGACACTATGACACATTTATTTATGAAAAATAATAGAAATCCAGAATCATTTACAAGTAATTAAACATCTGTAGTGTTAACTTGCCGAAATCTGTTGCCTTTTTAACAACAATGGTTTTAGGCCAACGACCGTACCGTGCTGAAAACACCGGTTCTCGTTAGATCACCGAAGTCAGGCAGCATCGGGCGCGGTTAGTACTTGGGTGGGTGACCACCTGGGAACACCGCGTGTTGTTGGCTCTTTTCGGGCGCGGCAGCCCAGTGGTTAGCGCGCGATTCTCGCCGCTGCCAGAACTGCCGCCGTGTTCATGCGGAGTACGATCACGTTAAACATGTGGGTCCGTAAGTCCTTCCGAGAGGTTGGTGGTAGGGGAAGGAGGGTACGGTCCCTGTGGATGCCTCCCCCACTGGGTTCCGGTCTAAATTGGGTGGCACTTCCCGGCCGTCCAAGCAGTTACCTTACACCTTTCTGGTAGGTCGGACGGTCTGGGTCTCAACAACAACAACAATGGTTTTCTAACAACTCTCTTTCAACAACATTATTAACATTGACTTTCTTTACGTTATTTTTCGCAGCATCCCAATAATTTATTATAGCAATTACCGGTAATCGTAAAAAATATTTTATTATTCAAATTTTTACTAATAAAAAGTTAGATGTAAATGAGGTAAACTGTTATTGATTTTCTAAAAATTTACCCACTGATTGGTTATAATTCGGAAACATTTAAAAACAATTTCTAATTATTCGGAAAACTGGGACATTTATTTTCGTTTATTACGACACCGTTTATTGGGAGTTTTATTTATAAAAAATAATTGAAATCCAGAATGGTTTACAAGTAATTCAACATCTGTAGTGTTGGCCTACCTAAATTTGTTGTCCTTCTAATGACAACATTGTCTCTCTAACAACTGTTTTTGAGCAACATAATTAACATTGTCTTTCTATATGTTATTTTTCGTAGTATCCCAACAATTTACTAGCAATTACCGGTAAATATAAAAAATATCTTTTGTTTTCACCACTACTGGAGCATCTCAATGTCCTTCGTTTTCAACATCACAATGCTAGAATGGGAAATTGTAGAAAACAATTTTCCTTTTCGCTCATGGCAGCAAAGAAAACCTCCATTCTTCAGGAAATGTATTAATTCTCTCTAAATACATCCATTAACGCTCATTAAGTTCTTTTTCGAAGTTATATCCATCGAAGTTCTAACTTGATGCAGCAATTCTACGATTTACTGAGAGAAAGATCGTGCCCCTCTCTCGCGTTATCTCATTTCGAAATCTCACAAGAATCTCACACCTCTTGATTAGATCTGTATCTGAAGGGGGGCCTCCAATTTTCTAGAAGACAATGAGGTGTGGAAAACGAGAGTCATAATTAAGTGTAATTGATCACAATTCGGCTATTAAGATGCGGTGAGGCGATTTTTTTTTTGTATCGGAGCAGGATGTTTAAAACGCTCGGATTTGAAGTGCAAATTGAGATATTAAGCAAGTGTAATGAATAGCGGTTTTTATTAAGATGTTTAACTTTATTTAATGATATAAAGTTATGTCTAAGATAGGCGTTTCTGTAGACTAATTGGCGTATTTTTTTCTTCTTCGCTGTGAATAAGTTGAAGAATAGGAGGGGAAATGTTCATTTGTTCAAAATTGCTCATCTCTTGTAACATCAGTGCGTATCAGTATAGCTATATGGATATATCGACATGGGGCCTAAAAATAAATCGAAATTTCGTATTAAATTTTTCTAATATTGTCTTAATTTAATAAAACTTTATAGTAACCCGTCAAAATAATCAACACTTTAAAAATAAAGAAAACCAAAAAATTGGCCATAATTAAAAGTCTTTTATTAAAATCTCCTTTTTATCACTGTTGAAGGGCATGGCAGTACCCGAAAGCGCCATGGCTGAGTAAAAAAGAGATTTTAATAAAATACTTTTAATTATGGCCGATTTTTTGGTTGTCTATTTTTAACGTATTGCCTGAATTTGTCTATCAATAGATACAAAACATATAAATTACCAGGGTCCGACTTAGCCAAACTGGGGCCCGGGGCAAACATTCCTCCGGGGCCTTCTTTACCTCTCGATATGTATGAAATGAACAACAATATGTTTCAAAAACATAATTAAATTCTAGAAAAGGTATACAATATGTCGTTCTTGTATATTTTAATGGAATTTAAATTATTGACAACTTTCTTATTATAGTCAATATGCCAACATGCTAAATTAGTGCGGATAATCCCTATACAGGGTATCTTAAAAACATTGACTTCGATTTTTATTCCTTAACTATTGATCTTAGACATATATAATAAATTACAAAGCTGCATAAAAAAGGTACAGAATTTTATGAAATCGATAAAAATTTTCAGGGGATTAAATTTGAAGAAATACAAAATTTAAATTTTTATATGGCCCCCGTACAAAAACATTTCCAATGAGTAAAATATGCCCCATACACTAATAAGGTGATGTACAAAATTTCAGCATTTTATCACAAAAAATGAGATATGGTTAAACAATATTGGTGAGGGATTAAGCACAAATTAAAATGTAAATGTTTACAGCAAGAGTGCAAATGGCGCAACACAGAAATACATCATAGGCAAATAATATCTGCCTTTTATCTTTAATGGATCTTTGGGATGAATGGAAAACATTTTGAACAAGTTTTGTAATCTTTGTGTAAAGTTATTATTTCTACACAATGTAGATACTTTTGTACCAATAAATAGAAAAATTATTATTTATTTATGTAATCATTGTTTTCTTTCGTAATTTGTGTATGACCTGTGAAACGCGATCTGCCGACATGTTTTTTCCCCTCTGAGAACCCATGTCGATGCATCGAAAAGTGCTTTAAGTCAGCATTTTCGTCTTTTAATATCTCCGGGCCTTTTTATGATAAAATGCTGAAATTTTGTACACCACCTTATTAGTGTATGGGGCATATTTTGCTCATTGGAAATGTTTTTGTACGGGGCCGTATTAAAATTTAAATTTTGTATTTCTTAAAATTTAATTCCCTTGAAAATTTTAATCGATTTCATAAAATTCTGTACCTCTTTTTACACAACTTTGTAATTTATTATATATGTCTAATATCAATATTTAAGGAATAAAAGCCGAGGTCAATGTTATTAGGACATCTTGTATATACTTATATCCATCGCCAAAATGAATCTGCCCACTCCATAAACCTATTCCGATGGCATACGCTTGTTTTTAACACAGATGTTATTAGCACTTTACAACAAAGTTGAAAAGTGTTTATGACTTTGTTCATTCTGTCTGTCTGTCTTTCTGTCTGTCCGTTAGCACGATAACTGCCGTAAAAATGACTTAATCAAAAAGGAAATTTTAGTATGTTGTTCAGACGGTCTGTAGGACCTATGGGAATATAAATCAATAATATCACCCAATTACTTTTGGATTGAACCCGGGTTGAAAAAATGAAATACATTGAGCCCTATGGGACCTAATTTTTCAAACATTTTTTAAGCGGATTTGAAATTCACAAATTGCTTCGAAAATTTTAGGTAATATTCAAACTGTTCCATAAAATATATAAAAAAAAAATTAGCGAAATATATTCAGTAGTTTTCTAAATAAAAATTAAAATAATAATAGCACCTTTTATATGAAACGATCACGTGACCATGATATGAAAATATCACGTGACCCACTTCAAAATGATATATGGCATCCATCTTGTCTCAAAATCGTGATTTTTAAAGTTCTTTTTAATTCATATTGAGTGTTGTATCATTTTATTTTTGCATAAATTCTGTGCATCTACATACTGAAACAATGCAATTACAATATATTTAAGTTTAAATGCTCATCCAAATTTGATTATTTCTACAACGAAGCCTATTTTTCACCTATGTAAAATGTAAACAGCAAAATATATAGAATGCGTTGTATTAGAATTGCTGTATTTCTTTAACACAAAATCATTTAGTTCATGGAGTCTGCATAGCTGATATGAATCAAATATTCATTGACTTTACAAACATAAGGACGATTTTTTCGATGAAGTTTTAAGCATTGAGTTTAATTACGTGTAGATCCGTGGTCTTAATTTTTAAATAAAATAAATTATTATAGTATTTTGATGAATGACATGAATGGGAAAATGTTATGAATGAAATGCTGTTTTTATAGAGAGATCCAGGCCTGTTATTTTTTCTATGACGTCATTTGAATGAATTTCAGTTTTTTTCGATGAAGTTTTCAAATATAATCAATTATCGTAGCATTAAGATAGTTTTAAAAATATTTCCGAGAAATGTATCGCATATTAGAGATGTTTAAACCAGGCAATTTATAATTCAATGACGTTATTTTAAGTTAATTTTTTTCGATGAAGGTTTAAGTTTTGAAATATAATAAATTAATGTAGTATTGTGATAAGTTTTAAAACATTACCGAGGAATGTATTGCATTTTAGACATATTTAAATAAAATTGCATTGAAGTTGGAAAGTGTTTCATAATCAATGCTTTAAGCATGATTGATCTTTCTTGTTAAATGTTGCTATTGTTACATTTGGCGGCCCCTCTAATGCGGGGACCCGAGACAGTTGCCCCACATGCACTTTTTTTTAAAAATAAGTGTAGATTTAGAAACTAAATTTCCTCATACATATTTTTGTCGCTTACTATTTATAATATCGAAAAAAAAGAAATATAAATAATTAAAAAGAAATAATTAAAGATATGATAGAAAAAAAAATTATAAATTTAATCTGTTAGAGCAAATTAAGGATAAGGATTGGAGAAATTATCTTGATAAAATTCCTAATTTCCCAAGGTGTCATGCTGTTGCGGATATCCGGATAGAGATGAGACATGACTGCTTGGCTAAGTATTTATTTAGAATAAGTTTCCTCCCTAGCCCTAATCAGGGCCTGATTAACACATAAGCCTCCGGGTCCGCGGCCATTGGCCCCCTACATTTTGTATATGATAAAAAATTTAAGCAGAAATAAATTTTGTATTAATTTAAAACTGGTATTAGTTATTAACATTTTACAACAAAGTTGAAAATTGTTTATGACTTTGTTCATTCTGTCTGTCTGTCTGTCCGTTAGCACGATAACTGCCGTAAAAATGATTTAATCAAAATGAAATTTTAGTATGTTGTTCAGACGGTCTGTAAGACCTATGGGAATATAAATAAATAATATCACCCAATTAGTTTTGGATTGAACCCGGGTAGAAAAAATGAAATACATGGGACCTAATTTTTCAAACATTTTTTAAGCGGATTTAAAATTCACAAATTCCTTTGAAAGTTTTTGGAAATATTCAAATTGTTCCATAAAATATATAAAAAAAAATTCAGCAAAATATATTCAGTAGTTTTTTAAATAAAAATTAAAATAATAATTACACCTCTTATATGAAGCGATCACGTGACCATGATATGAAAAGATCCCGTGACCCACTTCAAAATGAAATATGGCATCCATCCTGTCTCAAAATCGTGATTTTTAAAGTTCTTTTTAATTCATATCGAGTGTTGTATACGTCCTAAAACCGCTTTATTTTTGCTTAAATTCTGTGCATCTACATACTGAAACAACGCAATTACAATATATTTGAGTTTAAATGCTCATCCAAATTTGATTATTTCTACAACGAAGCCTATTTTTCACCTATGTAAAATGTAAACAGCAAAATATATAGAATGCGTTGTATTAGAATTGCTGTATTTCTTTAACACAAAATCATTTAGTTCATGGAGTCTGCATAGCTGATATGAATCAAATATTCTTTGACTTTACAAACAGAAGGACGATTTTTTCGATGAAGTTTTAAGCATTGAGTTTAATTACGTGTAGATCCGTGGTCTTAATTTTTAAATAAAATAAATTATTATAGTATTTTGATGAATGACATGAATGGGAAAATGTTATGAATGAAATGCTGTTTTATAGAGAGATCCAGGCCTGTTATTTTTTCTATGACGTCATTTGAATGAATTTCAGTTTTTTTCGATGAAGTTTTCAAATATAATCAATTATCGTAGCATTATGATAGTTTTAAAAATATTTCCGAGAAATGTATCGCATTTTAGAGATGTTTAAACCAGGCAATTTATAATTCAATGACGTTATTTTAAGTTCATTTTTTTCGATGAAGGTTTAAGTTTTTCAAATATAATAAATTAATGTAGTATTGTGATAAGTTTTAAAACATTACCGAGGAATGTATTGCATTTTAGACATATTTAAATAAAAATTGCATTGAAGTTGGAAAGTGTTTCATAATCAATGCTTTAAGCATGATTGATCATTCTTGTTAAATGTTGCTATTGTTACATTTGGCGGCCCCTCTAATGCGGAGACCCGAGACAGTTGCCCCACATGCACTTTTTTTTTAAAAATAAGTGTAGATTTAGAAACTAAATTTCCTCATACATATTTTTACGGGCGCGGTAGCCCATTGGTTAGCGCGCTGGAGTTTCACTCGGTAGGCCCGGGTTCGATTCCAGCCGCTGCCAAAACTGCCGCCGTGTTCATGCGGAGTACGATCACGTTAAACATGTGGGTCCGAAAGTCCTTCCGAGAGGTTGGTGGTAGGGGAAGGAGGGTGCGGTCCCTGTGGATGCCTCCCCCACTGGGTTCCGGTCTAAATTGGGTGGCACTTCCCGACCGTCCAAACAGTTACCTTACACCTTTCTGGTAGGTCGGACGGTCTGGGTTTCAACATCAACAACAACATCATACATATTTTTGTCGCTTACTATTTATAATATCGAAAAAAAAAAGAAATATAAATAATTAAAAAGAAATAATTAAAGATATGATAGAAAAAAAAATTATAAATTTAATCTGTTAGAGCAAATTAAGGATAAGGATTGGAGAAATTATCTTGATAAAATTCCTAATTTCCCAAGGTGTCATGCTGTTGCGGATATCCGGATAGAGATGAGACATGACTGCTTGGCTAAGTATTTATTTAGAATAAGTTTCCTCCCTAGCCCTAATCAGGGCCTGATTAACACATAAGCCTCCGGGTCCGCGGCCATTGGCCCCCTACATTTTGTATATGATAAAAAATTTAAGCAGAAATAAATTTTGTATTAATTTAAACTGGTATTAGTTATTAACATTTTACAACAAAGTTGAAAATTGTTTATGACTTTGTTCATTCTGTCTGTCTGTCTGTCCGTTAGCACGATAACTGCCGTAAAAATGATTTAATCAAAATGAAATTTTAGTATGTTGTTCAGACGGTCTGTAAGACCTATGGGAATATAAATAAATAATATCACCCAATTAGTTTTGGATTGAACCCGGGTAGAAAAAATGAAATACATGGGACCTAATTTTTCAAACATTTTTTAAGCGGATTTAAAATTCACAAATTCCTTTGAAAGTTTTTGGAAATATTCAAATTGTTCCATAAAATATATAAAAAAAAATTCAGCAAAATATATTCAGTAGTTTTTTAAATAAAAATTAAAATAATAATTACACCTCTTATATGAAGCGATCACGTGACCATGATATGAAAAGATCACGTGACCCACTTCAAAATGAAATATGGCATCCATCTTGTCTCAAAATCGTGATTTTTAAAGTTCTTTTTAATTCATATTGAGTGTTGTATCCGTCCTAAAACCGCTTTATTTTTGCTTAAATTCTGTGCATCTACATACTGAAACAACGCAATTACAATATATTTGAGTTTAAATGATCATCCAAATTTGATTATTTCTACAACGAAACCCATTTTTCACTTATGAAAAATGCAAACAGAAAAATACATAGAATGAGTTGTATAAGAATTGCTGTATTTCTTTAACGCAAAATTATTTAGTTCATGGAGTCTGCATAGCTGATATGAATGAAGTATTCATTGATTTTACAGAGAGAAGGACGATTTTTTTCGATGAAGTGTTACGCATAGAGTTTAATTACTTGTAGCTCAATGATTTTAAGTTTTTAAATAAAATAAATTATTTTAGTACTGTGATGAATGACATGAATGGGAAAATGTTTATGAATGAAATGTCGTTTTTATAGAGAGAGACAGGCGTGTTACTTTTTCTATGACGTCATTTGAATGAATTTCAGTTGTTTTCGATGAAGTTTTCAAATATAATTAATTATTGTAGTATTATGATAAATTAAAAAATATTACCGAGGAATGTATCGCATTTTTGAGATGGTTAAATCAGGCAATTTATATTTCAATGCCGTCATTTGAATGAAGTTCATTTTTTTCGATGAAGGTTTAAGTTTTCAAATATAATAAATTAATGTAGTATTGTGATAAGTTTTAAAATATTACCGAGGAATGTATTGCATTTTAGACTTGTTTAAATAAAATTGCATTGATGTTGGAAAGTGTTTCATAATCAATGCTTTAAGCATGATTGATCTTTCTTGTATTTATTTTTACATGTGCTCCTCATACAACTTTCAATACGATAAGTCACAGGTAATTGAAATATACAATTAATTAAATTTGTTGCTATATATATATATATATATATATATATATATGATTGATCTTTCTTGTCGTTACTTGGCGCGGAACGCTGCCTTGTTCCTAAATATAGTCGATACATTAATATACAATTAATAATGAATTTATCAATTTGGCGTCATTTTTAACACTTTACAACAAAGTTGAAAAGTGTTTATGACTTTGTTCATTCATTCTGTCTGTCTGTCTCTCTGTCTGTCTGTCTGTCTGTCTGTCTGTCCGTTAGCACGATAACTGCCGTAAAAATGACTTAATCAAAATGAAATTTTAGTATGTTGTTCAGACGGTCTGTAGAACCTATGGGAATATAAATGAATAATATCACACAATTAGTTTTGGATTGAACCCGGGTTGAAAAAATGAAATACATTGAGCCCTATGGGACCTAATTTTTCTAACATTTTTTAAGCGGATTTAAAATTCACAAATTTCTTCGAAAATTTTAGGTAATAGTCAAATTGTTCCATAAAATGTATAAAAAAAAATTCAGCTAAATATATTCAGTAGTTTTTTAAATAAAAATTAAAATAATAATTTCACATCTTATATGAAACGATCACGTGACCATGATATGAAACGATCACATGACCCACTTCAAAATGATATATGGCATCCATCTTGTTTCAGATTCGTGATTTTTTAAAGTTCTTTTAATTTCATATTGAGTGTTGTATCCATCCTAAAACTACTTTATTTCTGTTTAAATTCTGTGCATCTACATACTAAAACAACACAATGACAATATATTTGAGTTTAAATTCTCATTCAAATTTGATTATTTCTACAACTAAGCCTATTTTTCACCTATGTAAAATGTAAACAGCAAAATATGTAGAATGAGTTGCATTAGAATTACTGCATTTCTTTAACACAAAATAATTCAGTCCATGGAGTCTGCATGGCTGATATGAATGAAATATTAATTGAATTTATAAACAGAAGGACGATTTTTTTCGATAAATTTTTAAGCATAAAGTTTATGAATTGTAGCTCCATGGTCTTAATTTTTAAATAAAACAAATTATTATAGTATTGTGATGAATGAAATGGAGAAAGTTATGAATGAAATCCTGCTTTTATAGAGAGATCCAGGCGTGTTATTTTTTCTATGACGTCATTTGAATTAATTTCAGTTGTTTTCGATGAAGTTTTCAAATATAATAAATTATCGTAGTATTATGATAGATTTAAAAATATTACCGTGGAATGTATTGCATTTTAGAGATATTTAAACCACGCAATTTATATTTCAATGCCGTCATTTGAATGAAGTTCATTTTTTTCGATGAAGGTTTAAGTTTTCAAATATAATAAATCAATGTAGTATTGTGATAAGTTTTAAAATATTACCCAGGAATGTATTGCATTTTCGACTTTTTTAAATAAAATTGCACTGAAGTTGGAAAGTGTTTCATAATCAATGCTTTAAGCATGATTGATCTTTCTTGTTGTAATTTTAACGATATTTTCGTCAACCTCAGGTGAAAGCCACGTTGGCATTAGAGCTACATTCGTGATACGTTGGACATATAGCCACGTGGGCAATATTTCGCAAAATGTGTCGCCAAGTTTATCAAATTAATCGCCAGGCGTTACAAACAAACAGAGAGAGGAGCAATTCATATATATAAATAACTAGCAGCGATTACACTGAATTGCTCGGGATTTGCAATGCAAAACTGTGATAAAAATTACACCGGAACATATAGGGCCGTGAATCTTATACATTATTTTTTCACTGTGAAAGATGTAAATTCATTGCATTATGTAAGAAAAAAATCATTGCATTATATAAGTCACTAGCAGCGATTACCGGCGTTGCTCGGGGATTTAACATGCAAAACTATGATAAAAATTACACCGGAATATATAGGGCCGATTGTGATATATTACCGCTGAATGTATCGCATTTTGAGATGTTTAATTGCTCAGTTGGAAAGTGTTTCAAAATCATTGCTTTATGCATGATTAATCATTCTTGTGATTTCTTAATACTTTTCGTTGTTGAGTAAGCCTATGAGAAATAAACCATGGTGATAGTTTCCATTTAAATTCATATCTCAAACCTGCGATTTTCAAAAGTGTCTAATACGTTCAATAAACTCCCTCAAAACTCAGAGGTTTAATTGACTTTCACGTTTTAAACCAACAATGTCCAACCTTTTCCGTTGTGAATCATGGAGTTAGAGAATAGAACTCCTAGGAAAAAGTGTCGTTTTTCACTAATATCGCGAGAAGCACTGGTCGTAGAAACTCGAAACATGGCCTATGTTGCAAGTGGGGCGATTTAAAAAAAAACTACCAAGATAAATTTCATGAAATTCGGTTCAGCCGTTCTCCAGTTATGGTGGATCATACATACATACATACATACATACATACATACATACACACTTTTCTTCTTTATATATATAGATAGCTCCATAAGAAAGAATCTTCCTCATTAAATGCTGATAATTAAATAACCATTTTTAACACTTTACAACATAGTTGGAAGCTGTTTATAACTTTGTTCATTCTGTCTGTCTGTCCGTTAGCACGATAACTGCCGTAAAAATGACTTTATCAAAATGAAATTTTAGTATGTTCTTCAGACGGTCTGTGGGACCTATGGGAATATAAATTAATAATATCACCCAATTAGTTTTGTATTGAATCTGGGTTGAAAAAATGAAATAAATTGAACATTATGGGACCTAATCTTTCAAACATTTTTTAAGCGGATTTAAAATTCACAAATTGCTTCGAAATTGCTTCTAAACTCAATTTAATGAATTAGGAATGATATAAAGAGGAAATGTATTTGAGTCTGCAGGGAAGATCAAGTGCTGCCCACATCAGATTTTTAACACTTTACAACAAAGTTGAAAAGTGTTTACGACTTTGTTCATTCTGTCTATCTGTTTGTCTGTCTGTCTGTCCGTTAGCACGATAACTGCCGTAAAAATGACTTAATCAAAATGAAATTTTTGTATGTTGTTCAGACGGTCTGTATAGGACCTATGGGAATTTAAATGAATAATATCACCCAATTAGTTTTGGATTGAACCCGGATTGAAGAAATGAAATACATTGAGCCCTATAGGACCTAATTTTTCAAACATTTTTAAGAGAATTTAAAAGTCCCAAATTGTTCCGAAAGTTTTAGGAAATATTCAAATTATACCACAAAATATATAAAAAAATGTTCAGTAAAATATATGCAGTAGTTTTTTTAAATAACAATTAAAATAATAATTAAACTCTTTATATGCAGAGATCACATGACCATTATATGAAGAGATCACGTGACCCACTTCAAAATAAAATATAGCATCCATCTTGCGTCGAAATCGTGATTTTTAAAATTATTTTTAATTTAGTGTCGTATCTCTCCTAAAACTGCTTTATTTTTGCTTAATTTCTGTGCATCTGTATTCTGAAACAACACAATTACAATAAACTTGAGTTTAAATAATCATCAAACGTTGATTATTTCTACAACAAAACTTAATTTTTACTTATGGAGAATGTAAACAGATTAGGCTGTAGGATGAGTTGTATAAGAATTGCTGAATTTCTTTAACGCAAAATTATTTTGCTCAGGAGTCTGCAATATAGATGATATGAATAAAACATTCATTGATTTTACATAGAGAAGCAGACGATTTCATAGCAGACTTCTTCGATGAAGTTTTATGCATAGAGTTAAATTACTTTGGCCTCCATGGTTTTAAGTTTTTAAGTAGAATAAATTATTGCGGTACTGTGATGAATGAAATAAAAATGTATGAATGAAATATTCACTGCTTTTACACATAGAGCCATGAGATTTATACTTCGATGACGGCATTTGAATAAAGTTCGTTTCTTCGATGAAGTTTAAAATTTTCAAATATAATTAAATATTACAGTATTGTGATATATTACTGATGAATGTATCGCATTTTAGAGATGTTTAAATAAAATTAAAGTTGGAAAGTGTTTCATAATCAATGCTTTATGCATTATTGATCTTTCTTGTGATTTCTTAATAGTTTTCGTTATTGAGTAAGCCTGTGAGAAATAAACCATGGTGATAGTTTTCATTTAAATTCATATCTCAAACCTGCGATTTTCAAAAGCGTCTAATACGTTCAATAAACTCCCACAAAATTCAGAGATTTAATTGATTGTCATGTTTTAAACCAACTATTTCTAATCTTTTTCGTTAGGAATCCTGGAGTTAGAGAGTGAAACTTCTAGTAGAAACTCGAAACGTGGACTAAATTTATGGGTGGCTATTTTAAAGCTAGCAACCATATATCATTAAATTCGATTTAGTCGTTCTCCCGTGATGATGAGATAAACAAAAGTTCAAACGAAAGTTTTGTTTTTCACTAATATCTCGAGAACCACTGGTCGAAGAAACTCGAAACGTAGACTAAATTTTAAGTGGAGCTATTTCAAGACTACCCACCAAATTTCATCCAATTCGGTTCAGCCGTTCTCCCGTGATTTTGGATCATACATACATACATACTTTTCTTCATTATATATATAGATTGTTGACGAATGGTTAGGCATCAAAATACAAAACTAATATAGAAAATATCTTTTCTCGTGAATGGAACGAACGGAATTCACGAGAATGATGTTAACAAATTTATCGCATAATATTATTAATGAAAAGTAAACATAGTTCAAAATAATTAATACTTTCATTTTAATTTTAGCAATATTTCGCAATAGCATTTATTTAGCAATAGCATTAGTGCAATATTTCGGGAATGGTTTATGCTAGAGCTCTAAAGTGTATGTCAATCGTTTTCTAATGAGAAATTGCAAAAATTACGTTTATTTACGAGATATTATATTTACATAGTATTATTGAAGTTTCCGATTTTTTGATGATTTTTTCAAAATTGAACTCGAAATTTTGGGGAGGGAGGGGGTCCGAACAATCGATTGTGTTTAAAATCAATAGTCTTCCAGTATTCACGGACTGTAGATTTTGCACCAAATTTCGTTTGACATGATCCATTTGTTCATCGGCTATGCCTTTCACTGATTTACACAGACATCACCTTAAAAACGTTCGATTCAAGTTCAGAGATGCTTGAAACGTATTCTTTCCTCGAAAACTTGAATTCGAATAACAATATTTTACCTATACATTATAATTTATATATATATATATATAAGTAATAAACAAAAGTCTTTGAATTATTATTAAGAGAAATTAGAGAAAATTTTTAAACTCTTTCCATGGTCTCATTATAATTTTGGAATAAACTAATTTTGTTATTCTGTTAATGTAGTTTGACTTGAATTTCAATTTATTTGTCTTTTATTATTGTATACATTTTTTTTTCGTCACGTTTCACTAGTAACCGTATATTTTTAGATCGAGAGAAAGATATCACGCTGATATGGCGGCTTTGTTTCCTTTTAATTGGGCAACAGGGGTCAGAAGCACCCCCACATTTACATAAAACGTCAAAATATAGAGGTATGCCTATGGATTTAGAGAGACCTTTCTTTACCTCCATGGATACATCATTGAACATTGCACTCAACTCAGATCATTAATGCATCAATGGTCCAAAATCATCTTTCCCAATACCAAGGCTTAATTTTATACCGCGCCTCGCGCATCAGTTAAGCCTTGCCAGTGCAGATCATCCTTTAACGGTGTCAACAAAATGCTTTCATTCAAAATTTGGCTGGAATAAGGTGAAATAATATAAAATGGAATGCGAAATAAATTTTAAAGCTATTTTTGAGAGTGAAGTGTATAATCGCTCGAAATTGTCTGATTCCAAACTGCAAACAGATGACGGTTGTTCTTTTGATATCCACAGAGTTCTGTTAGCTAAAAATAGCAGCTTTTTTCGGAATTTATTTTATGATGATACAAAGAAGATGAATTTTGTAATTTCATCTATCAGTGGAGATAGTTTAAGTAAAATATTAATCTTCATATACACGGGGGACATCAGTTTGACCTCAAGTAACGTAACAGACATCTTCGTTGCTGCGTATTTCTTCAAGCTCGATAATCTTATCTTGCTGATGAAGAGAACTGTGAAAAATTATATAAGCATCAACAACTGCCTACAACTTCATGCTTTTGCTGAAAAAAATTCCTCAGATATAATCCCTGTGATTTCAAGATTTATCCAGGTACGATTTGAAGACATTGTGTATCACAGCATATCTAAACTCTCTGAACTCTCCTTGGATGTTTTATGCTCATTTCTTTGCAGTAGAAGTCTTAGTATAAGTAGTGAAGGAACTGTCTGGTTTACAATTCGGGAATGGGTTGAAAAAGATGTCCCCAATCGACAAAATCATGTACCTCACCTTCTTAAGTACTTGGCTAGGGCAGAATTGGGTGAAGATCTTGCGAAGGATATAATGGAACACAAAATTGTGAAAAATAATTCTTTTTGTGAAGCTTTACATGGCTTGACAGCAAATAATAATACTTCCAGCAATTTCAATATTCTACAAAATTTCCTGACAAGCAACTGCGACCACTCGATTCATTTTCCGTATAGAATACCTGCAGCAATTCACATATTTGCAAGACAAAGCGGAACACGCGAACTCAACCGGAGTCGTGGACGTTGCAGCGAAATATTTGTCACTTACGATGAAAACCTCGACTTGTGTCGCAAAATAGCAGAAGTAGACGGTCACCCCTCTAGCCTAACAGTCATCGAATATAATCTGTACGTGTTTAATTACGTGGAGGAAAAATTCAAAAAGTTTGATTTGAGGGGGAGCCGATGGGCATCTATGAACAGTCCTAGACGGCGATATATGGTTGTTAAAGGTATGCGAATTGCAAATTTCCTTTACGCACTTGGGACTGAACGTAATCAGATGGGGAATTCGATCTGTACTCTCGAAATCTATGACACTTACACTGATACGTGGTCTGATGGTGCCCCACTGTTCAACATTTACAGCATTTCTGCCGCACCCATTGACAGGAACATTTATGCTGTCGGATTGATAGCGAATGAAAACATCATGGTTGCTCAAGTGTACGATTCAATAACTGATACATGGTCGCACTTCCCGCCACCTTCAGTTTATCGCACAGGATTTAAGTTACTTGCTCACTGTGAGTGCCTGTTCATCTTCGGAGAGAGTAACAGCGTCAGAAACAGAGTTGAAATGTTTGATACAAGGAACCAAACGTGGAGCAGACTACCTGATCTTCCAATACCTGATTCTTTTTACCCGTACGCCATGATTTTGAATGACCAAATTTATGTTTATAGCACAGATACACATGATAATTTTCGTTGGATGTATGATGAAAAACGCTGGGAAAAGGTACAAGGGTTATCACCTGACGATTCGTTGTGTTTGTATACATTTTGTACAATAAATGATGAGGATGATGAGAAAAGATTCATTTGGCAGGAAAATAAGAATCTCAACACAAAATTCGAGAAATGCCCTTTATTGTGTGATAACTTGACTTTGAAGCAATAGAAATAAAGTCGCTTTCTAAATTTTAAAATTTTAGTCTGTCTGCATTTATAAAATTTAAACTTAAGCTTTCATGAAATTGCATGTCGATTAAGGGAGCAGTGGATATCAGCGAAATAAAAAAAAATTGACAGAATCTTATTATACACTTTATCTTACATCGATCACAAAAAGGACATTAAAACCGAATGTTTGCCTTTGAATTATGAACAGGTGAAGATTTTAATCGACCAAAAATTGTGCTGCAAAGGTGTTTATACACATTCGAAGGTGTTTATACACAGTTTTATTTAAGTTGATTCCTCTGTTTGTTTCTTTGTTTGATTGTTCGATTAGGTCAAATCTTGGAATTCATTTTTGACCCACATTTACCAAGTCGATTTTCTTAACATTTTACACATATACGTATTTGCGAAGACAGTATAATATTTCATAAATATGAGTTAATCCCTTCCAGGATTCAAGCCCAGAATGGTTACCAAAAATCTCATTGTTATAAGATAGTTAAAATGAGTCCAATATCTTCGTTTCTGCACACACACATACATACTTACATATCTATATATATATATATATATAAATATATACAGGGTGGTCATAAAAAACTTCCCCTTTATATGAACGCCTAGCGGCCTATCCGCTCAACCAATCGAAAGGAAATTTCAGATATTGTTATTTGAAGGTATGCGCTCGAGATTGTGATGATTTCAAACAATAGAGCTCTCACGGTTACGATTACAGTGAAAAAATTCAAAATTTTCGAATGATAACACCCCTTTTTTTCCTGAGCAAATTGATCAGCGCATTGAAAAACCATAAATGGCGTTGGAACGGTACACGTATGACGAAAATTGGCGACGTAAAACATTTACAAAGAAGAACATTGTAAAGGACCAAGTACAACACAGAGAGGAGGTGCATTGACGCAGTTTGCATAATTCACAGGGATAGACAGTAGAAGCACCAATCACAGAACACCATGTGCAAAGCAGTGCTTGTGGAAAACCTTTAATGAGCAGTGTGGGAAGATTGTTTCTTCAATCAGGTGTTCGAAAGTGCCAACAAGATGACACTTACAGGCAGTGGCGGCTCGCGTATAGGCACTGTGGAACTACAGCACCCCCTATTTCCACTTGATATTACCGATAACATTTAATATAATGACAATGAGTCCTTTTTTCTTTAATTTTTTCTTTATACTTGTATAATATATAATTCTTAAGCTTAATGTCAGTAGCCATCCCCCAGTTTATGAAAAAGATACAAAAATCTTTGTATGGAACTGTGCGTTTTACAGTTCCAGCGGCGTGGTGTTTGACTGTTGTGCGCATGCGCACATAGGAAGATGCACGCGAGGCTGCGAGGGAGTGAGAGCACTGTCGCTCCCGCAGTGCTACAGTGCCTATACGCGAGCCGCTACTGCTTACAGGGAAACCAACGAGGTGAATTGATAAATCTGCTTTATCTGAACGGGGAAAATGCTGCCGAAGCAGTGCGAGTATATCGACGAAATCATAAGCTAAGACGAGGCCCGTGTTCTGTACGAACTGTACGTGATTTGGTAAAAAAATTTTAAGAAACTGGATGCACATGTGATAGACCGCGATCCGGATGACCACATGTGCTGTTCCTGTCGAAGTTGTTACGGAAGTGTATCCAAATTACTGCAGGTCCATTGCGTACTGCAGGAAGTGTTGCCCGCAATTTGGATGTACCGAAACCCACAGTCCTCAAGCTTCTGCGCTCTGTTCTGTGGATGTTTCCTTATCGATTTCATCGCGTCCAGATGTTGCAACCTGGAGACGAGCAACAACGTGTCGACTTTGTGAATTTTTTCCTCATCAGATATGATGAAGATAGCAGGTGGCCGCTGCGGATATTATGGGCGGATGAGGCACATTTCTCCTTAACTGGGAACGTAAACTCCAAGAACTGAGTTCACTGGGCTGATGAAAATCCTCACGATGTGGCACCAGTGCCTTTACACGAAGCTAAAGTGACTGTGTGGTGCCGCATCGCAAGCACATTCGTTTTCGGTCCGTACTTCTTTGAAGAGGTCACTTCCAATGGTATGCAAACGTGCTCCATCACAGGTCCTCGATATAAATCAATGTTGCAGAATTACGTAATTCCAGAATTGCAGCCGCGAAATATCGTTAATGACATTGTATGGATGCAAGATGGTGCTCCTCTGCACGTCGCTACATGTGTTCGACAAGTGCAGTAACAGAACTTTGGTGATAGAGTCATTTCCCGTAACTTTGCAGTTTCGTGGCCATCACTATCCCCCGACCTCACTCCGATGGATTTCTGTTTCTGGGGTTATCTGAAATCTAAGATACACATTAAATCCACGAGATCTGTCAGAATTGAAAGATGCCATAAAACGTGAAGTTACAGATTTCTCCTGGTACGTTCGTCATTGTTGTCAACAATCTTCCGCATGCAATGCGTCTGCGAAGGTAGGCACATTGAAAACTTGTAATTCCAATAAAAGTTTTTTCCCTCTCCTCTCTTGCGTTGTCATTGGTCTTTTACAATGCTCTTCTTTGCAAATGTTTTACGCCATCAATTTTCGTCATACGTGTACCGTTCCAACGCCATTTATGATTTTTCAATGCGCTGATCAATTTGCGCAGGAAAAAAGTGGGTGTTGCGCTTCGAAAATTTCAAAATGTTTTCACTGTAACCGTAACCGTGAGAGCTCTATTGTTTAAAATCATCACAATCTCGACTGCATACCTTCAAATAACAGTATCTGAAATTTCCTTTCGATTGGTTGTTGTTGTTGAAACCCAGACCGTCCGACCTACCAGAAAGTTGTAAGGTAACTGTTTGGACGGTCGGGAAGTGCCACCCAATTTAGACCGGAACCTAGTGGGGGAGGCATCCACAGGGATCTTTCGATTGGTTGAGCGGATAGGCCGCTAGGGGTTCATATATAGGGGGAGTTTTTTTATGACCACCCTGTATATAATCCCACTGTTGTAAAACAGTTAGAGTCCAATATACAGCTTCGTTTATATATATATATATATATATATATATATATATATATATATATGCATAAAAACAAACAATATTTTGTATGTAATCCTCTATAAATTTACCAGAAAAAAGGTCTGATCTCATGAAAAATTGATATTACAAAATCACAAACGACTAAAATGTAAAATATCTGATGTGGGCAGCACATGACATTCCTTATTTAATGCAATTAATTTATTACTTTTACTGTAAAAATATAGGTTTTTCTTATAGTAGATACTTATATTCTTTCTAAGATATTGAATTTTTGAATATTTGTCGTCATTTTCATTGATTTAGCGTTACTTTTATCCATTTGGTGAGATTTTCGTTGATGTGGCAACATTTCAAAAACAGGGTCTCACTTTGGCTTGATCATGTCCTGGTTCCGGTCCCAACTGCATTGTACGTGGGGCTGGAGTTGGGATGGATGTATCCCATATCAAGGCCTGCCCGGCTTTGGTCGGAAATATATATGAAAGATATTGGCACGCATGGGAAAAGATGCAAGCCCTACACTCTGGCTGACTTTATAGAACTAAATACTTATAGAACTGCTTTATGGATCTATAGACTGATAGACTTTATAGAACTGTAGTTTGCTTTTTTTTCTTAATTTTATTCTGTATTTTTGTGTATTTCATTTTGTCTCTCCAGTGGTGTTTGTGCTGTATGTTTTACACACTAGCGAATTATCGTTGTATCAAATGTTACTGCTAGAAAAAATAATATATATATATATATATATATATATATATAATCATTATATATATATATATGGTTATAAAATTTACAGATATGTTGATGATCTGATTTGCTTAGTATTTACTGATAACTATGTCATAGATATAGATTTCTCTATCTGGATAATTTGAAATTAATTCCTAATGAAGCCACCTATAAATATTAGTAATAATATTAATAGCCTAATAAATATTAGTAATAATATTATTAATAAAAATTAATAATATTAAAATATTAATAATATTAAAAATAAGCTCATTATGACAGATATTTTTTTCAGTTTTCATTAAGTACAATTCCATCCAGATGGGAATGTACCATCAACGCTTTCCATTTATAACTAGAATAAGAAAAATACCGAAAGGGAACGATGGAAGGTTCAACATGCTTATGGATTTGGGGTTTTTAATGTACGAGAAATACTTTAGTGTAGCCGCACTGCACCGAAGGAACTTTATGCACACTTCCTTAATTAAGGAGGCAGGGCGCCAAGGTATATTAAACCTTCTCTTACTTTCTTTTGGAGTGCTTTTTATTATAGTTATAAATTGAAAGCTTCGATGGTACATTTTTACCTGGATGGAATTGTACTTGACGCCAATAGTTTCATTTCTTTTTTTCTTTTGGTGGAAGTTTTTCATTACTTGACGGATTTTTTTTTTCAATACAGTTGTTTTGGTTTAACGATATACATTCATATGTGAAAACTGATGTGAAAATTTAACATTTAAAGAAAAATAAATGTATATGTTGCCTTCAATGTGAATGGAGATATATGATTGCTTGGTCTATGCAACTTTCAGGAGAAACCAACGAGTTTATGTACGATGTATATAAACTCGCTTGTATAGGAAGAAAATCATTTTCAAGGAATTGTTTTCGTAATTTTAGTTTTATATTTTAATTTTAGGAAGATTTACTTCATGAATATTATTTTTTCTTAGAAGGTAAATATTATTTCTGATTAAAATTTATCACATGCAAATTGTAGGGGCCCCCTTAAATTCTGGCGCTTAGGGCCACGGCCCTCAGAGGTCCGTGCGTTAATCAGGTCCTGCGTAAGAAATATATTTAATAAAAGTTTGTTTGGGATTTGAAGAGTATATTTTCTTATAAAAATCTAAATTATCTCATATAATATGTATCTCTTGTTTCTAAAAACGTAATTTAGAGAAATGAAGCTAAAACCTTTTAGGTCATCTACTGAATTTATTTTCTATGGAAATCTACATGCATATACAACTGAAGTTCCGAATTACGCTTTGAATTCTTTACACTACAGATATTTTATAACTGAAAATATTATTTATATATATATATATATATATATATATATATATATATATATATATAAACACGGTGGCCATAAAACAACGTGATGTGTTCAGAGGCCTTTAGCGAGTAATATATTGAATGAAACGTAACAAAATTCGGTGGGAGTACACAGTGGAACATGCGGTTTCGATTTCTGCAAAAAAAAAAGAAGTTCCAAAAGTCGCCACCAGAGGGAAATTTTGGCGCTGTTTACAGAGTAAAATGCGTTAATTTGAATAATCGCGTTTCGTGTAGCGATCATGTGGATAAAAGGAAAGGCTAAGAGAAATCTCATCATTTGGAGGCGAACTGCCTAGTACCTTTCGATGGCTCTTGCCTTACATCACCGCGCTTTGTTAGACAAGTTGTATTATCAGCGGAACGAGGCTCTTCGTGAATTTCAGCGGTTGAAGAGGTTACGACGAGGACCGATGACCTTAACAAACTTAAGAAACATGATTCAAAGATTTGAAACTATCGGTGGTAAATGTCGTGCAACTCATGCAGTTAGTTCTTGGAACAGTTGCAGTTAGTTCTTGGTGGTCATGTTGAACCTCATTTGTAATTAATAGTAAAAGTTGCCATACATTGTTAACAAAATTGATGTGCACTATCTCATTTGGCGTTTGCTCATTCATTATTCACATTACTACACTTTTGCAGCGCCAAAATTTCCCCTGGAGGCGACTTTTAGAATTTTTTTTTGTTTTTTTTTTAGAAATCGAAACCGCATCTTCCACTTTGTGCGCCCACCGAATTTTGTTACATTTCGTCCAATACATTACTCGCTAGAGGGCTCTGAACACCCCACGTTATTTTATGTTCACCCTGTATATATATATATTACCAGCCTAGATTGACCACAATTGCTGCGAATGCTAATAATATTATATTATCACAGCTACAACAAACCACCCTTTCTATACAAACATCTATTAAATATTCATTGGAATGTGGCTCAACTTGACTTTTTCATACCAGAATTTAAAGTTAGGGTTAATGATGCCACGAACAAAAAAAATTGCATCGCGACTATTTTCCCCAACAATGATTGAAAATATTAAGTCTCGTGATAATGTATATAAACTCGTGTATATAATCTCGTTGGGAGAAACTAACATTTTATAATTCAATAACTCTAATTGTTATCTGTTATAAAGTACCGCATTGTCATAATATTAATTTATTTCAGAATGAAAATTTAGAATTGAAAATTATTTTAATAATAGATAATCTATTTAATAATAGTTTTATATGGCAAATGTGAAAATACTTTATGTATTTATAAAAATTAATAATCAATTAGGCACCGAAAGTTCATTATCTTGAAATTCATAGTCGAATTATTACACTATAAGAATAACCCACTTTCCTTCTGTAACTCTTGACGTAAAATTAGGGGACAAACTTGGCGTTGTATCGCCAGCTTGGCAACTTTTTTAAATGCCAAGAATGACAGAAATGTCGCCAATTCAATAAACATGTAGCCAAATTGATAAAAACGACTCTATTGCAGTGAAATTAATTATGTTTTGAGTAGGGATAGTATTGTAATGATGTTTCGGTAGTCTGCCTATCAGTCCGACCGGACTACTTGGCTACAAGTTTGGTGACATCAATTTGGCGATAAATGTGTCGACCTTTGAGATGCGTTAAATTAATATAGTACTATTTTTAAATTTTTAGATAGGATTTGAATTAAATAATGCCAAATATAGATATGAACAGAAAATGAATATTTGTGAAAGCCGAGTGGAGGTCGGGATGGGACAGTGGTTATAACGAGAGGATCACACGAGGAGGACTCGAGTTGATGCTATCCTAAACTATTCCCGTATCCACGCGAAGTATGGGTATGGTTCTAAAAGTCCTTCCGAGAATTAATATATCAGGGAATGAGGGTGAGCTCTCTGTTATTGTCATCCCCATTGGGTTTCAGTCCAATATCTCAAACGTAAATGAAGTGTCCAGTTTTAAAATCGTATAATATGGATTCGTCAAAATCATGTAAAATTTTTTTGCTTCTGCCATTTCTTCCTTAAAATGTTGATGGAGGGGGCCATACGTGATGCCTGTAACATTGAGTTATGGGCAGTCGCAGCGATATCTCGTTAAAAAAAATCTGATGTGGGCAACACATGACTTTCCTTATATAATGTAATGAATTTACTACTTTTACACTAAAAAAATAGGTTTTTCTTATAGTAGATACTAATATTCTTTCCATGATATTGAATTTTCGACAATGAGTCGTCATTTTCATTGATTTAGCGTTATTTTTATCCATTTGGCGAGACTTTCGTTAATTTGGCTACATTTCAAAAAGTCGCCAAGTTGGCGACATTCCGCCAAATTTGTCGCCAAAATCTCGCCAAGCGTTATGGACGGAGAATAAGATATTCTTATACCAGATAAATGACTATTGGCGCTCAAATACAAAAGTATTACTCAAAGTATCTTTTCTCATGAATGGAACGAGCTAGATCCACGAGAATGATGTCACCCAATTTATCGCATGGTATTACATATGAAAAGTAAACATGTTTCTCAATAGGAAATATTTTTTTTCTATTTTATATGACTTTTTGATAATTTTTTTAAAAAATGTACAATATCTCAAGAACGGTTCGTGTTAGCGTTCTAAAATTTATGTCAATCGTTTTCTAATGAAAAATTACATAAGAAATGTCTATTTGCGAAACTTTATTAGTGGTTTTGATTTTTTGACGATTTTTTCAAAATTTCATTCGAAAATTTAGGGGGGTTCTGAACATTCGATTGCGTATAAAAACAATAGACTTCCAGTATTTACGGATTGTGATTTTTGTACCGAATTTGGTTTAAATCGGTCCATTCGTTCGCCAGTTATCGTCTCCACAGACTCACTGACACACACACACACACACACACACATACTTTCACACACACACACACAGACATCACTTCAAAAATGTTTGATTCGTGATCAGGGATGCTTGAAACGTGCTCTCCCGTCGAAAACTCGAATTCGAATTTTCGACCCCGTCACAATACTTTCCTTATACATTATGTATATAAGGAAAGTAAAAATATAAGCCCAGAAGTAGCCTTATAAACAACAAACCGTGCAGTTTAATATACAACAAAACTGCCACACATTCGACAACAATACGACACTTTCTCCGGACCATCCAAACATCCGTGTTTACACCTTCGGGTAGGTCGGACAATCCTGTAGTACGTTCGAGAATGTCGAGTAAGGCCTCAATCTGGAGATATTTTTCTACGATTTTTTCCACAAAGGTAAATGGTCTTGATACGAAAACTCATAAAACGCAACCCTTGGCCCCCTCTCCAGTATCTCTTATCCACCCTTTGTGCAAACAGACTTTCGATTTGAGTCACCATTC
Source organism: Amaurobius ferox (assembly GCA_951213105.1). Classification (NCBI taxonomy): domain Eukaryota; kingdom Metazoa; phylum Arthropoda; class Arachnida; order Araneae; family Amaurobiidae; genus Amaurobius; species Amaurobius ferox. Next base: position 26,412,902 of record OX578138.1, on the reverse strand, counting down.
GGCGCCTCCTCATCACTTCTACCTAGGGGCTCTAGGATTCTGTCAATTTGTCATTCCTAACCACTATTTAGACTTTAACGGCCTGAGATTTGTAAGTTTTGCGGAAACCAATTCAACTCGAAAAAAAGTTTCCGAAAAAAGCCCCCACCAACGTCAACACGACGATTAGCACAGGCATTACCCCATTGATGTAATTCCCCAGTAGTAAAAGATCTTGGGGGAGGGGAGGGGTTGAAAGTACATGATCTTCCAGTTTTCTAATGAAAAATCTCAGAGGGGGGTTAAGAGAACTTTTCGAACAGGAAAAGCAGAGGGTAGAGTAGATAGGCAGGTGTGCTTTCATTTTTTTCAAAAGGTCACCTGGGAGGATTTCTAACCCTTTTTTATCAATCTGCGGAAGTGATCAGCCGGAAGTAGACAACACTTCTAGATGCTGATTGGATATTAAGATGGGCCTATAGTAGTAGGCAAAGGCGGGACTGAGAGGGGGGGGGGATTCGGGGGGTTAAGCATCAATGAGTTGTAATAATATTGAATGTCGATAAATGCAGATTTATGAATGAAATGACAAGTAATCGAATCCCGAAATCAAATATGGATGATTGATAGCGTATATGCTACGCTCCAATCATGAAATCTTCCAGTTCATAAAGTGGCAACCACTTTTGCCTAATTTAGAAACTGGTTGACATTTTTTGTTAATTAGATGGATGCTTATTTTATTTCAATTAAAAACTTTCTCTACCTCTTGTTCATGAATTGACTTTTTCCTCTTATAGCTAATTTAAAAAAGTTATATCTAGTTCTATATTTTTCGTTAACAAAGCAGAACTTAAAGTGAAAGTCCTTTAATATTTGCGGAACTCGGATTCGAATTTTCGACCCCGTCACAATACTTTCCCTGTACATTATACTATGCATGTAGGGATAGTAATATGATGCAAAATCACGCTATAAAGGTACAATTAGCAAATGACTTGCACTTATACTACCTTGTTATAGCACCAGAATAATCTGAATTTTATACAATTTTGTTCATATCTCTTTCAGAGTCATTAGATTCAGGATGATTCGAAAAAAAGAGTTCGATGAAAAAATGGCACGTATACAAACGGACTGAAACAATAATTAAACATCTCTTCGTGCGATTGTTCACTCGTTATTCATTGCAGCTCTCATTATAAATTCAACCATCAACTCGTTGTCATAGAATTATAAAAACATTTCCACACCTCTGATTCTCGTAATCCAGAAGTAGAAAGATGCTCACAGAGCTAGATGCTTTACAGAAGCTTTCCAGCTAAGTAGCATCAGATTGGATAACTTTCTCGTCATCTATAACAAGCTATAATAAATACGGCGTAGAATCACCGGATAGCAAAAAAGGTGCGAACTTTAACCCCCCTCGTATCACAGAACCTTTCATTAAGTACCCGGGCATTCAAGGTAAGATGCAAACACTTGATAACAAGCGGGTAAAAAAATGGCATCGAGATAGATGGAACAAGGTGATGACGGGCTAATAGGCGATGATGGCTTGTAGGCGATGATTGCAATGCTCATTCTAACACCCACTGATTACGTTCTAAAGGCGTCTTCTTCGCAATTTGTTTCTTATTGAATAGTTTCTTGTGATGGTGGTTGGATGGAACATTATTCAAGAAGATTTTCTAAAAAAAAAGAAATAATAATGGCAAATCGCACGTTGAAAATCCATTTGCTGCCAGAAACAAAGGCAGAAATTGGATAATGCATAGTATATTTTGGTCTAAAGTATCATCTCAACAGCATTAAAAATCAAATTAAATGTTAACTTCGATTAAATTCATTGGTGTGTGGCTCAACCCGACTTTCTCAAACTAGAATCCATTTTTAAGTAGCTTAAAATTTTTATTTTTGCAAATTTTATAAGTAAAATTTGAAAATTATGTATCATAGGTTCAAATGGTCACAATTATAGCATGTTTAAATATAGCATGTCACAATTATAGCATGTTTAAATATAGCATATCATAATTATAGCATGTTAATTTTGCAATTTCCTTTAACGGACTTGACAAAATTTTTTGATTTATACTATACTTGACAATATACCGCCGGGGAAGGGGGATTAATTTCCCCCCGGAGTGGGCCAATAAAGAACACAAAAATTGTATCGCGGCTATTTTTGAAAACAACGATTGAAACTTTTAAGTCCCGTGATCATTGAGAAACAAATAAACACTTTTATGTATGATTATGTCAAATTTTGTTTTATGCTGCCATGCTAAAAAAAATATAACATTTCGATTAAATTTCTCTCGAATTTCAAAAAGTTCTATGTAGTTCTAGATTTTTCGTTAACGAAACCGGCAACAAAGTTTTGCGAAAATCCACTAATATTTATTTGTGACAGCTGTCTTATACATAAGAAATTGACCACAGATAGACACCACTCCAAAAATAATCAAAACGAGTTCAGGAGGTGCTAAAACATATATCGGTATCAAAATCTTGAAATCGAAAATTTTCGTGAAAGCAGTACTTTCTCTATACTCTTCAGTATATGAGAATGTAAAAATATCCTTTAGTACAAATGGTGACATAATATAATCTTTTCATATTTTACCTTTTACTGCAATATAAAGTGTATGTAAAAGAAAAATATTGTCATGGTAAATCTAAAATCTAAATTTCAGATTTTGAAGTATTTCAAATTTTGATGGCACGTCGTCAGCAAAGCCACTTTATCAACGATGTTATGCATATCTTTACAAGCGTGGATAAGCTAAGTCTTGAAGAAATTCAGTAAGGTATAGTTATTTAATTGATAAACACCAGAGATCTATTGATTATAAAAGTGCTCGGACTGAAAAAAAAAAAGCTCAAACTTTCAAACACATTTTTAACACTTTCCAATATAGTTGAAAAGTGTTTATGACTTTGGTCATTCTATCTGTCTGTCTGTTTGTCCGTCTATTCGATAATTGCCGTAAAAATGACTTTATCAAAATGAAATTTTAATATGTTGTTCAGATGGTCTGTGCGACATATGGGAATATAAATGAATAATATCACCCAATTAGTTTTGGATTGAACCAGGGTTGAAAAAGTGAAATACATTGAACCCTATGGGATCTAATTCTTCTAACACTTTTTAAGCAAAGTTAAAATTCGTAAATTGGTTTGAAAATGTTAGGAAATATTCAAATTATCCCATAAAATATATATAAAAAAATTGAGTAAAATGTGTTCGGTAGTTTCTTTAAATGAAAATTAAATTAATAATTACACCCATATTGTATGAAGAGATCACGTGATCCACTTCAAAACAAAATATGGCATCCATCTATTTTTCCAGTATCAAAATCGTGACTTTTAAAGTTTTTTGAAATCTATATTTAGTGTTGTCTCCGTCCTAAAACCTTTATTTTTGCCTATTTTCTGTGCATCTATATTCTGCCCCAATGCAATTACAATATTTTTTAGTTTAAATGATCATTAAACTTTGATTATTCTTACAACGAAGCCTAATTTTGACTTATGCAGAATATAAACAAATCAAGCTGTAAGATGAGTTGTATAAAAATTGCTGAATTTTTTTAACGTAAAATTATTTAGCTCTGGAGTCTGGAGAGAAGCAGGCGATTTAATAGCATTGTTTTTGTCCATGAAGTTTTAAGCATGGAGTTAATTATTTTTACCTCCATGGTTTTAAGTTCTTAAGTAAAATGAATTATTGTAATACTATGATAATTTAAAAAATATCATCGCTGAATGTATCGCAGTTTAGAGATGTTTAAATAAAATTGCATTGCAGTTGGAAAGTGTTTCATAATCAATGCTTTATGCATGATTTATCTTTCTTTTTTTCTCGAAAATAGATTAAATATACTAAAACAATTATTACAAAAATAATCATTTCATTTTTTTTCATTTAAAAGCAAGTGGCACAGAACACTAACATCCGCAATCTCGATATATTTAGTTCTTTTATTAACAGTTTCCAACATAGTTGAAAAGTGCTTATGACTTTGGTCATTTTGTCTGTCTGTTTGTCTGCCTGTCCGTTCGCACGATATCTGCCGTACAAATGACTTTATCAAAATGATATTTTAATATGTTGTTGAGACGGTCTGTGGGACGTCTGGGAATGAAAACTGAATAATATCACCCATTTAGTTTCGGATTTAACCCAGGCTGAAGAAATGAAATACATTGAACCCTATGGGACTTACCTTTTCAAACATTTTTCAAGCAGCGTTAAAATTCACAAATTGCTTCAAAAATTTTAGGAAATATTCAAATTATCACATAAAATGTGGACAAAATTTCAGCAAAATATGTCGGGTAGATTTTTAAATAAAAATTGAAACAATAATTACATCCATATCGCATTTTTAGGGCCATTTTTTAGGGCCAATTTTTATATTTTTTAGGGCCAACGGCCGTACCGTGCTGAAAACACCGGTTCTCGTTAGATCACCGAAGTCAAGCAGCATCGGGCGCGGTTAGTACTTGGTGGGTGACCACCTCGGAACACCGCGTGCTGTTGGCCATCTCGGGTGCGGTATCCCCGTGGTTTGCGCGCTAGATTTGCACGCTACCACAAAATGCCGCCGTGTTCATGCGGAGTACGATCACGTTAAACATGTGGGTCCGTAAGTCCTTCCGAGAGGTTGGTGGTAGGGGAAGGAGGGTACGGTCCCTGTGGATGCCTCCCCCACTGGGTTCCGGTCTAAATTGGGTGGCACTTCCCGGCCGTCCATACAGTTACCTTACACCTTTCTGGTAGGTCGGACGGTCTGGGTCTCAACAACAACCCATATCGCATTTGTTCTTCCAATAGAGATGCTTAGATTAATGACGAAGACGGGGCAGGAGGAATGGCGGCCAAGTTTAGCGCAAATTTTAGCGCACTCCCACTTCAAAATAATCTCTCTACTTAAATTTTTGGAATCCTATTTAATAAATTCTATCTCTCTCATGAGACTCGTAACTGAATAACACTAACGAGCACGCTGTATGCTGTTTTTAAACTCTATCTTTTGGTAAAATCACCTTCCCTTTCATCTCTTCCATTTTCGACTGGGGATTAAAGTTTGGATTTGCTCCCAATTAAGGCGCGCCATCAAAATTATATACCTTGACCTTTGAAAGGAATGGCGGTTAGTCTGATCGGAGGGTGAATGTAATCGAAAGTGTGACAAAGATTTTTATGCAGGTCTGTTTTTGGCCGTACGTGCATGACCATGTTTTTGACCCAGAAGTTGGAAAATACTGGGGGTCTATTTTCGGGACTCATTGAATTGGGCTCAATTTATTTATTATCCAGGTCATCTAGCTCACCCAAAAGGTGTAGAGCAGTTATACGTAAGATTAGTTACCGGGAAAA
>OX578138.1:23825028-23882528 GCA_951213105.1 Amaurobius ferox | reverse complement strand
ATATATATATATCCTATAAAAGATCAGAGTTTCTGGGAGTGTTTCCTGGGAAAAAAGCACGTTTTAACCAGGAATGGGGGTCACAATCCTCCTAGACATTACTGATACCCCGTTTGCAGTCCTTTTTATATTATTCGGTTTTTGCTTGTATTTTAATAATTCTCTGTACTTTGCTTGTTCCTTATGGTGTAATATATATATATATATATATATATATATATATATATATATATATATATATATATATATATATATATATATGTATACATATACATACACATATACACAGATACACACACATACATACACACATTATATATACACACATACACACTTACATATACACACACACATACATACATACACACTCACATATACACACATATACACACACACACATACATACACACTCACATATACACACATATACACACACATACATACGTACACACTCACATACACACACATACATACACACTCACATATATACATACACATATATACACACATACATACACACTCACATATACACGCATATATATATACAGATATATACACACACATATATACACACACATATACACACTCACGCATATATACACATACATACACACACATATACACACTCACGCATATATATCCATGCATACACATACACACACATATACATTTATATATACATATATTTCTTTCATGTGCTCCCATTTCGTCTTTTTGACGTTAGAGATTGTTGGTTTGTCCTTCATTGAAGAATGCGATCCAACGTATCTTTGAAATAGCTGTATACTGATCAATTTGTGCTTAATTACGTAGCTGAAGATTTCCAGAGAAGTATGTTTGTTCGTCCTCTATAGAAATCGAAATGTGTATTTGAACCTTTGTGCCACTGGTGGACCTTGCAACTAACTCTCAGAAAATCCCCTACGGGTAGAATATCTGTCTTTGCAACTTGGAGAAATCAAAGTTTTTTATTACTCTGAAAATCAGCTTGTTTTCTAAAAGAAAACATTGACTATTCTGAACATTTCTCTATCATTAAAGAAATTTCAATGAAATGTCTTACAGTGTAAAATAAATCAGTACATGCAATATTTCTTGTTTTTTATTTACATCCACTTTACCACTGTTATTGGAAGCTATATGACTGTACCAAAGTCAAATCGATGTATGAATTTCTTATAATTCAGAGAAGGAATGGCATATAAATGCATTAAGATAAATCAATACATGCACTATTTCCTGTTTCCTATTTACATCCACTCTACCACTTTTATTGGAAGTTATATCACTGTACCAAAGTCAAATCGATGTATGAATTGCATATAATTCTGAGAAGGAATGGCATATAAATGCATTAAGGATCAAAAGGTTATTACTGAATGAGCAATTTTATTATGATCACAAAATATATTAATAGGAACGAGCAATTCATACGTTTAATTCAATATATTTCTGCTATATATTTTAAGTTGACATTTATAACTTTATGCTACGTGGAAAATCACTCAAAATTCAGATCTTATTTCTATTGCAACTGAAAGGTGATGCAAAACAATACGGAATAGCACTACTAGTGTAAAGATTAGCATCTGCGGACTAGTTTCGCCCTTTAATGCTCACCAGCACAAATTAAATAATTAACTGAAAATCTTTTATTTTATGCTGAAAAATTCTCTATTCAATTTTTGATGACTGACTCTTCAAGTGGCTGACTTAACACTGTTCAGTTTTAGTTGTTTGTTCAGTGCAAAGATCCGTATTCGTAGACCAGTTTCGCCAATCAGCTTTCATCAGGACAGAATAACAGAATAAATAATTAACTGAAAATCGTTTATTTTATGCTGAACAATTCTCTGCCCAATATTTTATGACTGACTCTTCAAGTGATCAACTTAACAATGTTCAGTCTCTGTTGTTTGTCTAGTGCAAAGATCAGTATCCGCAGACCAGTTTCACCATTCAGCGTTCATCAGCACAGAATAAATAATTAACTGAAAATCGTTTATTTTATGCTGAAAAATTATCTGTCCAATTATTGATGATAGACTCTTCAAGTGACTGACGTAACTATATTCAGTTGTAGTTATTTGTTTGACAGCACTACCAGTGTAAAGATCAGCATCCGCAGACCAGTTTTGTCATTCAACATTCATCAGCACAGAATAACTAACTAACTAATAATCTTTTATTTTATGTTGGAAAATTCTGTGTTCAATTTTTAATGACTGACTCTTCAGCTGACTGACGTAACAATATTCAGTTTGAGTTGTTTGTTTTCTGTAAGTGGTGTAATGATAACCGCCATCATCGTAATATAAACAAAAGTAGTGTTATTTCTTTAACTCATTGGAAAGTAAATTTATTTTCTTATAATATAGTGAGTATTATAAGAAAAAGTTTTCTTATACTATTTGTTTTAGTTAGGGACTTCTCTGTCCCTGAACTAGGTGTTATTTATACCTATATTATTTCTTATTTTTTACTCATATTACTGACATGTGTGTTCAATCTTATAGGAAATTTTGTTATGTAAAGAAGATTGCTAAGAGTTTTATAAATGTTGATACCGTTTTTGTTCTTTTAAATGTTTTGGTTAGGTTAAACCTCGAATATTCTTTCATTATGTGATATTCTTTACATTAGAACCATATAAATAATATGTGAATTAAAAAAAAAATAAATTTTTGAGGATACAATATATTTTGGTCTTGAACATATTATTGAAGAATAAAAACTTTGTAATGATTTGTAATCTCTTAATCTTTATTGTATTTCAAAGAAAGGTAGTAGATTAAGTATTATAGTGAGCACAAGATTCCCCATAATATAAATATCTAAAAAAAAATTAATTATTTTTGATAGAATTTTTAATTACTTACTAGCTTTTTGAGGCATTTATATTATAAGAAATCTAGTTCTTACTTAATCTACTACCTTTCTTCGAAATGTTTTCTTAAAAGATCAAGAGATTACAGAACATAAAGGATTACATTCTGTATTTATTCTTCAATAACATGTTCAATAACAAAATTGATTCTATCTCCCGTCTTTAATGGGATCAAATCTAATATTCCACATAACTCAGCTCGAACCGTAAGTTTATTTGCTGTAATAACATTAATGTTAGTACTAATATTGAATGTTACTGTGCCATTAGTAACTTCTATAAATGTTGCAATAGTTTTCCTGAGAATCTTGTTGTTTTTCAGTCATCCGCTAGTATGTTTAAAAATCACTTGTAAAAATTTGTATATCATCTTGCAAGGCGTTACTGGGATTTATATTCTCTTAATTAAATAAAAGTGAAATAAATTTAGTTAAAAAACAGTTAATAACTGCCCATCAGCTAGACAATTTTACGAATCTCCTACGGTGACAGACGTATTCAGTTATACTATGCTGTACAGTCGGTATGCAATTTAAAGCTGATTCATAGGCACAGTATCGGCCGGTTCTGTGATTCAGAAAGGCAGTAAAATCCATCAGAAGCCAGTACCAGTACTCCAAGACCTGCTATGAGAAATAAGTTATTCTCATAGCAGGTAAATGACTATTGGTGTCCAAATACTTACAAAAGTATTTTTTCTCATGAATGGAACGTGAAAATTGAAATTCAGAAATCTAACAGCGGTTTACATCGAAACGATGCTTAAATGTTTCTTAAACATGCCCTTGTTTTTTTATGTTCAGAAATAAGTATAAGAATGGTCTTTGTAAAACATTTATCTTAGAATGGCTGATATCAAAAATTCATATCAAATTTGATTTATATTTTTTATATTCATTTATTAATTTCATATATTTTTTCAAAAAGAGTTAGCCACAGACTAAGGAATTATTTAAATTATTATTAACTAAGCCTAACTTCCATCCAGACTGTAGAGAAGTTAGTATCTATCTAAGAGGCTTCTGTCCCAGATTAACATAACAGGAAAAAATGTTTTTATTTAATTCCTGATTTCTCTAAAAATCCAACAAAAGCAGGAAAATGACTGTGAATAGGTAAATTTTCATATACAACGCCACGTGACTAAGACCGACAGGCGTTGCTAATGCAAAAGCAGTAATAATAAGACGGAAAGCCAGGATGTAAGAAATAATGAAACTGCAAAATATTCCATACAAACGGAAAAGAAAAATTTAGCAGTTACATATACATCAAACAACGGATTTTTTTGGAAAATAAATAAGCGGACTTCATCGAATAAGTAAACAGAAGTAATATCAAATGATGGAAAACCAAAAAGTTGCTGAAATTTAATCGAAGACAATATGAAATTGAATTAAATATGATCGGGATTTTAAAATGTTTTTATTTCATATACCACGTAAATTTGGAGGCATAAGAAGTGTATCGCTCAACAAATGCCAAGTGCTATAGAGCGTGACGTTACGAATGCGACCGGTTACATGTTCCGTATGGAGTACTACTATTGGTTTAAATTTTTGCATTTTCAAACAATGGCATGTCGAATAAGGCCGCAGCTAATTGAAATTGGTAGAACAAATATTCGCGGACTGTCTTCTCCAGACAATTATGTCTGTCTATGAGAAAACGAGTTGACGGGTGTGAAAATTCATTGTCAAGGCCTGCCTAAAATTTCGCCAATGATAATCTTGTGCAATAAACCACTATTTTGTAAAAACCTTTAAATATTATGTACATATATTATACGCATCATCTTCTGTAGGACTGTCCAGTTGCGTTCTAACCTGTAGCGCAGTCCGGTGTATGAAATTATGTGGAACCCATGAATCAAAAACACTTTAAATGAAAACATTTTAAACGAATGTTATGTTTTCAAATTTTCTAAATATTTTGAATGAAGTTTAATAACAAAAATTAATAACAGTCAAGAGTGATATATGTGTTGGCACGTTTTTAATTGTAATTCATATTTTTAATAATTTCTCAATATAAATAATTTTAATAATTTCTCAAAATTTATTGAAATTTCCAATTTTTTTATTTGATTTTCTTTCTTATCTGTATTAAAATTATATTTAAACATTTATTAGCTGAAATTCTCGTAGCTAGCTGTTAATATTTTTAGCTGTCACTTTATAGGAGATACTTTTCAGCAGACACTTTCTTAGTGGTCCCGGCTAACGATAGATACACGCTAGCGGTCTGGCGCAAAAATTACGCAAACGATAAATGCTAAACTACGTCACAAAGTGAAAGATCATGTTCCCTCTTTGGCCGTTTTTTACCAGAGACATAATAAGCAAATGTTGGAAGCCCACCATTATTAAGGCTACAAAGTACCAAATGTACTACATCTGCCAGCTTGGTAGGAAAAGTATAATGACGATTAACAAAAATATCCAAATTGGTCAAAAACTGAGACAGTCAGACGTTCCAAAACAAGAATAATCACGTGTTCCAGTTAAAATAAAAGAAATAAACTAAGACGCTTAAACAAAAACTATGATCAAGTGTTCCAAAACTAGCAAACATTAAAAAGAAATCCAAGTAATTCAAAGTAATATAATGTTATCAGTAATACAATTTAAAAAATCTGATGTGGGCAGCACATGCCTTTCAGTACATAATGCAATGAATTTACTACTTTTACAGTAAAAATATAATGTATATGATCCAGAATACTGTGATTTTAATGCTGAATTGTACATTTGGCGATTTTCCGTATGACAAAATGTAAAACTATTTCAAAGTACTCAATTAACTTATATTTCAAGCAACTCTAAATTAACATTTATCGATATTGATAGCATCGCCAATAAGCGATATCGTTCGTATAATAAAATATTTTAATAATTAATTCATCAATTAGGCGTCGTTTGAATTGTACATTTGGCAATTTTACGGATGATAACATGTAAAACTATATCAAAGTACCCAATTAGCTTATATTTCTAACAAATCTAAATAAATAATTATCAATGTTGATAGCATACTCAATAAGCGATATAGTCTATATATTATTATTATTAGTCTATATTATTATTATTAGTCTATATAAATATTTTAATAATTAATCCATCATTTAGGCATCATTTTCATTAATTTAGCGTCATTTTTGCAATATTGATGATATTTTTGACAATCTGGGCGAAATATCCCCAAACTGGCTATACTTTGCTAAATTATTCACCAAGTTCGCCAAATGCATCAGCAAGTATTACAGACAAACGGAGAGAAGAGCATGTCTTATATACTATAAGGTATGCCAGTCATATGACGGAAATCAGAATTTGTGAAACATTACTTCTTATATAGCGTCATTTTTATCAATTTGGCAACATTTTTTTCACTTTGGCAACATTTAAAATAGTCACTAAGTTGACTACGTCCCGCTAAATTCCTCACCAAGGACGGACGGAGAAAAAGGTTTTTCTTATAGTCTACTCTTTTGTTCTTTCCAAGATATTGAACTTTCATCAATTAGTCAACATTTTCATTGATTTAGTGTCGTTTTTATCAATTTGGCAACAATTTACAAAATTCGCTTAGTTGGCGACGTTCCGCCAAATTCGTCGCCAAAATATCGTCAAGCGTTATGGAAGGAGAAATAAGTTATTCTCATAGCAGGTAAATGACTATTGGTGTCCAAATACTTACAAAAGTATCTTTTCTCATGAATGGAACGTGCTAGATCCATGAAAATGATGTCACCAAATTTATCGCCTGATATTACATATGAAAAGTGAACATAATTCTCAACAGTTAATATTTTCTTTTAATTTATGGGATTTTTTGATAAATTTATTTGAAAAATGTGCAATATCTCGAGAACAGTTCATGCTGACGTTCGAATTCTAGGGATTCTGAACATTCGATTGCGTTTAAAAAGAAGAGGCTTCCAGTAGTCACGGATTGTAATCTTTATACCAAATTTCGTTCGAATCGCTCCTTCATTCATAAGATATCGCCTCCACAGACTCACTGACACACACACACACACACACGCACGCACACGCACACACACGCACACACACATATCATCTCGAAAATGTTTAATTTTCGTGATCAGAGATGCTTGAAACATGCTCTCCCGTCAAAAACTCGAATTCGAATTTTCGATTCCGTCACAATACTTTCCTTTTACATTATACTATGTATATAAGTAAAAAGTTAGTACTATTAAATAAAATTAATATAATAATTAAATGAAGTAAATCAATAAAAACATAGCAAAATTAACAAGCCATGCCTGAGGACCAAATTACTACTGAGCTACTGTGACGTATATGCAAGGTCTTATTGTCAAAGTAAACTCTGAAAGTTCATGCTGAACATTTTGTTTCACTTCTTTACACTAACATATATACACGTATACAAATGTGCACATGTATACAGAGATGTGTACATACACATATACACACACATACACATACACACACATACACCGTGTTGAAAACACCGGTTCTCGTTAGATCACCGAAGTCAAGCAGCATTGGGCGCGGTTAGTACTTGTGTGGGTGACCATCTGGGAACACCGCGTGCTGTTGGCACATTTTGGGCACAGTAACCGGGTGGTTTGCGCGCTGGATTTGCACGCTGCCCCAACTGCCGCCGTGTTCATGCGGAGTACGATCACGTTAAACATGTGGGTCCGTAAGTCCTTCCGAGAGGTTGGTGGTAGGGGAATGAGGGTACGGTCCCTGTGGATGCCTCCCCCACTGGGTTCCGGTCTAAATTGGGTGGTACTTACCGGCCGTCCAAACGGTTATCTTACACCATTCTGGTAGGTCGGACGGTCTGGGTCTCAACAACAACAACAACAACAACACACACACACACATTACATCAAAAAATTTCAAATCTAGTTCAAGGATCTTTAAAAGGTGCTCTTTTGTAGAAAAACTCGAATTCGAATTTTTTACCTCGTCACAACGTTTTCCCAATACATTACACTACGCATGTAGGGAAAATACTACTTTATACCATGTATGTGGAGAAAGTTATATTATGATTACACAATTATATTACTTTACTTTGGTATATAGTAAAAGGTACGAATACAACTCTAATGAGTGCAACGTAAGTTATCAAGACTCTAAGGTTCATAATTATAAATCTATTTTTAAAACATAATTTACAATTTCATGATTGAAAAAGTATTCATTATAAAAATAATCATTTCACAATTAACAAAATGTGCATTTTTATTTTCGTTTTAAGTATCTGTCTAATTATAATATTTCACGATTCCGTCTTGCAACTTTCATTACCAAACATCAATGACGTACTCATATTCATTGAAATAAAGTCTGTAAAACTTCACTATCTTTCGATTCTGTATTTTTTCAACAACATAAAAAAATTCGCCAAAGCTCAATTATTTCCGCATAGAAATATTACGGAACAAATTGGGAAATATCCAAAAGTCAATTTATCTTTTGCATCTTGTTTTTGATTGCGTGGTTCTCTTTTATGTGCTCTCTCAAGAATTTTATTGTATTGTACTAACTTTTTGAGATTTATAAAAATTTGATGTGGGCAGCACATGACTTTCCTTACATAATGCAAGCGCTTTACCTTTTTAAATGCAAAATAATGATGGACAAGATCACATTTTTTAACGTTTAAAAGTAAACTGACATTCAGCGCTTTTCTGGATGACAACATATAAAATTAATTAAGCATCCAATTAGCTCATATTCCGCGCAAGTATAACTTGGTAATTGGAAATATTGCTAACATCTGCTAGGCTATATACTCCATACCGAAAAAGAATAGAGAAAAGTTTAACTTTATAATTAACATTAATTTATTATTATTATATCTTCACATTGCCGTAATACATATTTAGTGGAATTAATTATTTAATAGTGCATTGCTTGTTGTGCCGCTATAAACCCTCCAATTATTTTATCTTTCGTGTGAGTCCTGTAAAGGAATAATTAATTATTATAAAGCTTATTGATTGCACCATTTAAACTTTAACAATAAAACATTTATTAACATCAAATCTAAATTATATAATTACACCAATTTAATTAAATTATTTCAGCGGAGGGGACATGTGTGTGACCAAAACGGAAAATCCAAATATTGGTTACGACCAGATATCATTTCAATGGGCACATACCTTCAAGTCTGTCTTGGACTTTGTCAGCATCTGTATTTATGTCGTTCATTTACTGCATCAACTCTTGGTGTAATGCTCCCACACGTAAATTCGTTGAACATATTGTCTGCTGAAACTCTGCCTCGCACTTATTTCATTCTCTTAATATATCAATTCATCGCTGTAGTATCTGCACAAGTCATAATGTCGAAGTTATCTGTTCCAAGTCTAAGTCAAAATTCCATGATTGTCTGCTGGTATGCTCCTAAGTCAAAATTCAATAACTGTCTTTTTAGTCTGCTCTTAAGTCAACATCTTGATTGTTTCTTGCTCTGTTTCTCGGGTCACAGGCTGTGGTTCCCTCGGTGTGTGTGTGTGTGTGTGTGTGGGGGGGGGTAACTCCTCCTTTTCTTCCATTTGGCGCTTATTGGATACTCCTTTACCCAATGGCACCATTCCACATTTCGTAAGGCCCAGCTCAGCCCCTCTGGTATGGCACCCCTAAATTTAAGGTCTTCTGACCTTTAGGTTCACGTCGTGATAAAAATCGGTGCCAGCCAGTCTACACGTATTGTCCGCCGTTTTGGCCACCATAAATTTTCACATAAAAGTGTCTCATCAAATGTGAGATCTATTTCTGGTCTCACAATATTAAAATAAGTTAATTATCATTTCATCAATTTGGTGTCATTTTCGTAACTTTGGCATCATTTTTGTCAATGTGACTCCACATTTAATGTCGCCAAGTTGGCGATATTTCGCCAAATTAGTCGGTAATGCCGTCAAATCTTGTGTTAAGTGTTACATGTTTGATGATATGGTTAAAAATGTTTGAAAAATTAAGTCCTATAAGGTTAAATCTATTTCATTTTGTCAACCCGGGATAAATCCGAAAAGAATTCGGTGATATTACTCATTTTCATTCCCATACATCGCACAGACAGTCTCAACAGCATACTAAAATGCCATTTCGATAAAGTCACTTTTACGGAAGTTATCCTGCGAAAGGACAGACAGCCAGAATGCAAAATCTTAAACACTTTTCAACTATGTTGGAAAGTGTTAAAAATTGAACATCTATCTGTTTGCTTTATCATCAAGGAAGAACAGATTTACCGTATTTTATGAAAATTTGATGGATATCTTTAATAGGGTCTTAAATAAGATTTAGGCGTTCGTCTGTCCTTCTATCTGTCTGTTTTTATGTTCTTCTGACTGTTTCTTCACTTTGAGCGTAATCCAATCGTTATATAAGACTCCAAACAAACGGGATCAAATAGTTATTGGAGTCACCAAACTAAGTTGAACCTAAAAAGCCTTTTGAGCCTTTCTGCCATACATGCAATTCAAAATGTGATAACGTGACCCGATCTCTAAAATGATGGAAGCTTTACCCATTGACGAAATATAAAATAAACCTTTTTTTATCTTAAAGGCTATAAAAGAAAGATATCTCTATCTCTTTGTCCCTAATAAGTAGTTCGAAAATGTAGCCTACAATGAAGCTTTTGATTAACCGCAAAATAGTTATCTATATAAATAAAATTGTAAATTGTTCATTTATCTATCCGTTTATCTCGGGATAACTCATTTTCTGCTTTGGAGAATTACTATAAGATTTCAGAGGAAGACTTCAAATACTAAAAGTTTACCGCAAATTGTGAATTAAATTATTTTATGTTATATATTCCGTACGAAAAGAACAAGTATTCTGTTAGTACATAATTTCAGAGGAAGACTTCAAATATTAAAAGTTTGCCGCAAATTGTGAGTTAAATTATTTTATGTTATATATTTCGTACGAAAAGAGCAAGTATTCTGGTAGTACATAATAATTTTAAAGGAAGATTTCAAATAATAAAAGTTTACCGCAAATTGTGAATTAAATTATCTTATGTTATATATTCCGTACGAAAAAAGCAAGTATTCTGTTAGTACATAATAATTTCAAAGGAAGACTTCAAATATTAAAAGTTTACCGCAAATTGTGAGTTAAATTATTTTCTGTTATATATTTCGTACGAAACGAACAAGTATTCTGGTAGTACATAATAAATTTGAATTTTTATTTAGTTATATATATTTGCGAAGAGAGAGAGAGAAAAAAAAAGATAGAAAGATCGATAGAAAGATAGAAATATAGAAAGTGAAAGATTAAATACATATATATATATATATATATATATATATATATATAATATATATGTATATATATATATAGAGAGAAATATAGAAAGTGAAAGATTAGAGAGAGAGAGAGAGAGAGAAATATAGAAAGTGAAAGATTAGAGAGAGAAAGAAATATAGAAAGTGAAAGATTAGAGAGAGAAAGAAATATAGAAAGTGAAAGATTAGAGAGAATGAGAGCAAGCGAGAGAGAGAGAGAGAATTTCATGGTAAAAACTCAAAATATAATTTTTGACTCTCGTACAATGCATTTTTTTATGTAAAAATTTAAATATTCTATAAAAGAATGTTCCTGAATATATTCCATGGAAGCCACAAGGGATTTTTGAAGCAACCACATATTCAAAGCAGTGATCTATAATAGAAAGAATATTCTTTATTATCTGAGAGCAAAGAACCGTAAGGACATTTAATAATATTCTGCGTAAAAAATATTGGAGGAATTTTATATGCATATAAAACGAATGTTTAAAATAAAACAATGAATTAATTTTCTTCCCTTGGAAATATTTTCCCGAGATCTTAAAGAAGACAGTATTGGTGGCTACTTATGGTAGAATATTATTACCAGCTGCATAACTCAAGAAACATAACTCAAGAGCATAGGTTCATAGCAAGAAATAAAGTAAGGTGTGCTTTATTTGAGAAAGGCGCGGATCAATTTTGTGTTTATCATGTGGGCGAAATAATTATTATCTGTTTCCCTTTCGATAAAAAAAGTTTATGGTTAACTTTTATATAGTACACACTATATGTAGAAGATATTGTTATAAAATTTTATTATTCTCACAAGAAACATTGACATAAAACTTTAATCTCACAAAAAAACATTGTGATAAAATTTTATCTTCTCACTAAATTACAGCTATGTGTACGAAACAAAAAATATTTTGGGACCAATTTGAAGATTTTCCCGTCAAAGCTAACTTGGTAATATAGAGGTATATGATAAATTGTAAGCATCATCTACCTAGTCTTTCTATTATAGCTGAGTGTACGTATAGACGATATTTTTGGATCAAATTTAGGATCTTCTGACAAAACCAAATTGATAATATAGAGGTATAGGAGAAATTGTAAGCCTCAGATAGCTAGTTCCATATATTATAGCTATGTACACTTGCAGAAGATATTGTAGGGGTCAAATTTAAGATTTTTCGGCAAAAGCAACTTGATAGAACTTGAAGTTATGAAGCATTATACAATTAGTTGACTTTGATATCAGGAACGTACGAAATGTATGTATGTAAGGCAATAAATACCTGTCAAAGAGCCATATCGCCAGGGACTCTAGCATGGTGACACCTGCTATGATTGAGAAAGAAAACGATAATATTCTGTATAGAATTCAAATACCGGCTCTACACTGCATTTCCATTCATGCAAATGTTGTTTATTGTATTGTATTTTTCTGGAACAGAAAAGAAAGTCGATATAACCCTATTCTGTACAAGAAATTTCTTCTGTAACAGCTTTAGAGTTGATTCCTACTCAATAGAAAATGCTCTACAACTTGTGAGGTCTATATACCCTTTGGCTATGATTTCACTTAGTTTCCGTTCTAAATTATGTTTAACTTTAAATTTACAACTTCTTACTGGTTCGGTTATGTAGGCCAATTCTGAGTCAGCTTAGAATTTCTGCGATCCTGTAATAGAACAGGATAAAGTTGGTTCCGCTAAGAGATAATGACTTGGTTTGGCTTGGGCAAATGCAATACAGTGCGTGTGCTTAAAAATATGGAATTCCCACGTACGCGAGCTTTAGTAGGAGCGTGCTGTTTAAGCTACGTCGGTTGGGTGACTGACGATTGAACATGAGATGCTAGTCGAGATGTATATAATGACGATCAAAAAAATCTAGATCACAGGAGTACCTTCTGAAATATCCCGGCGTCCGCTGATGCATTGGGTAAGCATCTGCCATCTGTATTCTATTATTACTAGTAATCCATCTTTCAAGTGATCACCAAGCTTAGGGTTTATATAAGTATTGATATTCAGTCACTATACGGCCATATACAATATAATTTCTGCTTTGACTACTTTTACAACCAGTTGCTGTATCAATTATGTGTGTTGGTAATAAACAGTTTAGATTGAAATAACTTAGTTTGTGCATTTTCCATTGGCTCTAAAGCAACGTTGACTTAGAATAAAAGTTTATAATTGTGTCAATTTTGGATAAAAAATCTTTGCGAAGCTAACTACATACTCCACAGTGACGCTCGAATAGAGGGCAAACAACACAATGACCCCCAAATGGAGGACATACTTCACAATGACCCCCAAATGGAGGACATACTTCACAATGACCCCTAAATGGAGGACATACTTCACAATAAAAATGACAAACTTCATCTGAGCTAAAGGACAAACTTTACAAACTTTGTAATTGGTTTGTATCAACTATCTTGCTTTGCTGCCGTGTTCATAATACTGACTTTTTAAATTATCCACTAGGGGCCTTGCAATCATTTTTATGCATTTGGACACGGTCTAGATAGACAGATTAAGTCGAAATCTCCTCGACAACCTGGGGGTTTATGCTAGCCAGAGGTGGGGGACCAAAAGGGTGCTATCCGCCATCAAGCGAGACAGCTATCTCGATAACGAAGTCAGCGGAACCATTCATCGGGCGGGGGCTGGAAGACGGTCCCGTCAAGTCTCGACCCCATTAGCCTACGGATCTGATGATATAGTCAAAAAAGCCAGTCTCTCCCCACAACTTGGAAAAGCTTGTTTCATAGGCCCAAGTGGGTATTCTTGTTAACCATCCACAAATTTGTATATTCCTTTAGAGGAGGCAGGTCTGAAACTACAAAGCTAACGGCCAGACACTGAGACGTCATCCCCTCAGGAGAAATCTCTAGATAGACATAAAGTGTGCACTTATGGACCTTTCTATACAAAGTTACGGTGTTTAAGAAATATTTGGAACTCTGGCGATAAAAGGAATTTCAGATCAATCTTAAATGATCACGAAAACTGTTACATATGAATAATATATTGCAAATAGACACTTCTCTCTAGGGAAGTATTATGTCATTTCTTCACTTAACACGTCTGATAAGATTTTTTCTGTTCAAGCGGAACAGAGCTACAACTTTTCACGAAGCATTCAATTAAATAGAGAGCAGCGTGTCTCGTGTTACGGCCTAGTCTTATCAGTTAGCAGCGGCACCAAAAACATTTTTATCGCCGACAGCGATAACGTATCGAATATTGACATCTGCCTAAATGAATTTTGTCAAAAATGTGTGTTCAATAGCTTTCATAGGACCCTGAATGATCAAAGATCGTTGTCCGGAAAGTTTTGAACAAACACTGAACAACAATAGGCATAAGATAGAGAATTAACAGATAAGCAGATTAGTGAATATCTGTATAATACTAGAAAATGTAGTGGTCGTGGTATAGACCACGCAGAAAGTTTATTTATTAATTCATTAAATTTTTATGTTATATATATATATATATATATATGTTATATATATATATATATATATATGTTATATATATAAATATATATATATATATATATATATATATATATATATATATATCTATATATATACGAAGCATTAATTTAGTTTCCCAAAATATAAAAGTGTAATGTAAAATTTACCCGATTTTGTTTTACGTTCTACCCGTGTTTTACGGGTTTACAACCATGCCGTGATGTCTTGTTAAATTTTAATAATACAACCATTTCATAATTTGTCTAATTTTTCTCCAGTCCACCAGTTCATAAATCTAGAGCTTTGGTGTGAAATTCGACAGTCATTGATTCATACCAACAATATCAACTTTAAATATCAAAGACATTTTTAAAGGCGACTCGATAGATATTCAGAAATTATTTGATAAAAAAAATGGCATTGCTTTTAAAGTATATAACATAAGGGGGAATGAAAGGTTTGAAACTTTCCTACCTTATAATTCTATTTGGAAATAAAACTAAAGAACACACATCTTGCTTTTAAACGTTCAGACGAGTTTCATCGTCATGACGTAACAGCTTGCTGACGCTGTATAAAAGGATAAATGGTTAAAAATGAGAATGTACTTCCGGGTGTCTGTAGTGGAACAATATTTCTGTATATTCACTTCATAAAGGGTGCATTCTGTTCGCCAAAATAACTTTCTGTTATTTTTCATTCACTAGATGAGGATTCTAAAGGCTTTTTTTTTCATTGTCACGCCAAATTAACACAAAATAGTATCATTACTTCCTTCATCTACCTACTTACTACTGCGTATTACATTTAGAAAAAAAAATCACGTGACTTTTTTTAATATGAACGCTATGCCAAGATGTTTTTTACTATGTACATTTGAACCTGCATTGATGTTTTGTGTATTTAAAAAAACGATGTTAATTACTTTCCTTATATGCATAGAATAATGCATAAGGAAAGTATTGTGACGGGATCAAAAATTCGAATTCGAGTTTTCGTTGGGTGAGCCCGTTTTAAGCATCCCTGAACACGAATCGAACTTTTTGAGGTGAGATGTATGAGTGTGTGTGTGTGTGTGTCTATATGTGTGTCTGTGAGACTGTAGGAACAAATCTCCCGAACGTATGGAGCGATTCAAACGAAATTTCGTACAGAATTACAATCAGTGAATAGTGGAAGCCCACAGTTTTTAAACACAATTAAATGTTCGGAAGATCCTCAAATTTCGGAATGAAATTTTGAAAAATTTAATGAAACCTTAAAACCGTCAATAAAGTTACGTAAATAAAAAATTCTGATATCATTTTTCATTAGAAAACGATTAATACAAACTTTAGAACGATAGCGAAAACTGTTCTCGAGAAACTGAACTTTTTTCTAAAATATTTATTAAAAAATCACGTAAAATAAAAAAAAATATATTAACTATTGAGAAATATGTTCACTTTTATGTAATAATATGCGATACATTTCTTAACATCATTCTCGTACATCTGTTGGTCTATGTGGTGGATCTAGTTCATTCCATTCAAGAGAGAAGGTACTTTGGGTAATAGTTTTGTATTTTGGCATCTAACAGTTTGTCAATAGTCATTTATCTGCAATAAGAATAACCAATTTCTTCGACCATGCGTTTGGCGAAATTTGGGCGATTTCATGACTTTTCATTTAAATGTTGCCAACTCGACGAAAATATCACCAAATTGAAAATGATGACGCCAAATTAATAAAAGTTACGACTAATTGATGAAAATTCAATATCTAGGAAAGAATATAAGAATCTGCTACAAGAATAACACATTTCTCCGTCCGTTCGTAACTCTTGGTGAAAAATTTGGCGGGATATTGCCAACTTGGCGACATTTTTATATGTAGTCCAATTAACGGAAATGTTGCAAAAGTGATAAAAATATCACCTAATTGATAAATATGACGTTAATGGCAAGTAATATTTTGCAAATTTTGAATTTTGTCGTCATACAATGTACATACCTTCTAGTATATAAGAAATGGTCTTTTCTCCGTTTTTTTTGTAACGTTTGCGATATGTTTGCAGATACATTTGCCGAACTTGGCGATTAATCTAGTGAAATATCGCCAACTTGGCAATATTTCACTAGGAAACGTAAGAACAGAGCAACAGACCATTCGAAAAGCTAAAAACAAAACATCAATTTAGAAAAAAATTCGTCAGAGAATCATCCTCTCATTATTCCCTAATGAATTTTAGATTAACACCTTCCCATTAAATGTAAAAATTAATGTATAATAATTATTATACTAGGTGATTATAATTAAAATATGTCTATGGATAATTAAAGTACTGCTATGCTTTGCTGAAGTATCTTTTGATTAAATTCAAACTTAGCAAGAATTTCCAAGTGGGAGTTTTTTTTCCAAAATATGAAAAGTGATCATACTGAAAAATTATTTTTACAAAATAATCACCAAGGAAATTTGGATATTTTTGACACTAAAGCAGGCAAAACACACGGGTAATTCAACATTTTGGAAGAGTTCAGTTTTGAGGTAAATAATCAGAAAAATTATCTGAAATGTGAGCAATAAATTTTATTATGTTTCCTATTACTTTCCTTATATACATAGCGTATAAGGAAAGTATTGTGACGGGGTCGAAAATTCGAATTCGAGCTTTCGACGGGAGGGCACGTTTCAAGCATCCCTGATCACGAATCAAACATTTTTGAAGTGATGTCTGTATGTGTGTGTGTGTGTATGTGAAAGTATGTGTGTGTGCGTGTGTGTGCGTGTGCGTGTGCGTGCGTGTGTCAGTGAGTCTGTGGAGACGGTAACTGACGAACGAATGGACCGATTCGAACGAAATTTGGTGCAAAACTCACAATACGTGAATATTGGAAGCTTATTGCTTTTATACGCAATCGAATGTTCAGAACCCCCTAAATTTTCGAGTGAAATTTTGAAAAATCGTCAAAAAATCAAAACCGCTAATAAAGTTACGCAAATAGGCATTTCTTATGTAATTTTTCATTTGAAAACGATTGGCATAAATTTTAGAACGCTAACACGAACCGTTCTCGAGATATTGCACATTTTTCAAAAAAATTATCAAAAAGTCATATAAAATAAAAAAAAAATATTTCCTATTGAGAAACACGTTCACTTTTCATATGTAATATCATGCGATAAATTTGGAGACATCATTCTCGTGGATCTAGCTCAGTCCATTCATGAAAAAAAAAGATACTTTGAGTAATACTTTTGTATTTGAACGCCAATAGTCATTCATCTGCTGTAAGAATAACTTATTTCTTCGTCCATAACGCTTGGCGAGATTTTGTCGAAGAATTTGGTGCACTGTCGCCAACATGGCGAATTTTTAAACGTTGCCAAATTAACGAAAATTTCGCCAAATGGATAAAAATGACGCTAAATCAATGAAAATGACGACTAATCGTCGTAAATTCAATATCTTGGAAAGATTATAAGTAGCTACTATAAGAAAAACCTATTTTTTACTGTAAAAGTAGTAAAGTCATTGCATTATATAAGGAAAGTCATGTGTTGCCCACATCAGATTATTTTAATTTGGAAACGCAACAGCATAATTGCCAATTTTTATGAATTACTGTTCAAGGAAATCATTTTTAAGTACATTGCAGTAATTGTGCTTTTTTTACAAACACGGATATTATAATACGCTTCTTATGAGTATATAAATTTATAAATTAAACAATAGAATTTGTACCTTTAGTCAGATTTGCTCATCTGAACTTTTCGCAACCCTAAATGGACCCCTGGTGGAATTTTTTTACAGCAATATTTTAGAGAAGAACTCATTTCCGGATGTTTTGAAGAGTCTATCGACAAAGTGTGATTGAGTTTGACCTTTCAGATTCTTCCCCAAGAGGGTCTAAATGTGGATGGTTTAATTATGATTCTGTATATAATAATTTTATCATGGTTATCAGAGGTTTAAACTTATACCATCTGGCTTACCGATGAAAATAAGTTGCACATTCTTACAGAAGTTAGTCTCTATAGAGCAAAATGCCCTACTTGAAAACTCCATGACTCAAAGCTTGCTCGAAGACGATACTTTGAATAACAGGTGTTTTCTGCATCTCCAAATGAAAAGAAAAGTTTAAAAAATTTTAAATCATGTGATGTTTCCAACACGTGACTTTCTCTGCAAATTCTACATATTTCTATTTAGGGTATAAATACGTTGTTAATAACTACATACAAGGTTGATTAAACGCACTTGTATACTGTTCATAACAGCGTATTTATTTTTACCAATTGATTAAGATCTCAGTTTGAGTGAATTATTATAAATAAAAATTGCGTCTCCTGATTTACATCTCAATGTAACTAAAAATCTTAGGCTCATTGCCGTAAGCAATTGAAATAGGCATACCAGAAAGGTATATCGTGGAATAATGCCGCAACATCACAATGATACCGTGAATATTGCATAATTTCTTTGAGTAAAAGGGATTACTAATAATAAGTAATACTAGTAATATAAAGTTCCTGAAATATAAAAATTTAAAAATAAATAATAATAATAATAACTTGGGTTAAATCCGAATCAAGGACATCAATCTATTTACGACACTCTTAAAATACCACTCATTGTATGATTATGATCATATTAAATTTTTATGATATTTTTTATTTTAGATCTGATACTGTAATATAAAGCTATGGTTTTTAGCTTCCTGTAATTAAATACATTCATTTAAAAAAACTTATATGCTATGGTAATTTGTATAAAATTTTGCACTATAATTATTTTTATAATATACTTTTCTAATTGTTAACAAAATACTAATAATTGTTAACAAAATACTAATACAAAATTCTAATTGTTCAAAAAGGGCTTTGTCATCGTATTACTTAACTATAAAACCAATAAATCTCCATCTTCCTAATGTTTATAGATTTAGATATAAACGTAGCAAATTTAATTTAAACATTTTATTCAAGAGATAAAATGCCTACAGACATATCTCCACATGAATATCTCTTTCTGGAGACGAGGTTCAAAATAAATCAAGATTTTGTTCATTATATAATAGGCAACACAATTTGATATAATTACATGTCCTCAACATGTCATGAAAGGTGATATATATCAAGAATAACAGTAAATAATCAAATTCTCTAGGCTGATGACAAAAATTGTAGATTACAATCTGCAATTTTTAATCTGTAAGCACAATAAATGTATGCATTAATTTAGTATGCATACATACTAAATTATTGCATCATTAATCGTGCTTTTCTTTTACCTTGATATTTCTGTTATCTTAACATTACATTTTGTTGTTCTTCCAATAAATATACTTACCATCTTAGAATTAAGGTTGTATTTCCATATATTTGCAATTGTGCCTTGCTTTTACCTTGATTTTTCTGTTATCCTACCATTGTATTTCGTTCTACTTTCAATAAATACACGTAAAATCTTAGGAATAAGGCTGTATTACCGTTAACTGATTTTTCACTGCGAAACATGGGTGCAACCAAATACTAAACGAAAATCTTTATTAATTTTTGACTCTGCCATATTTATTATTTTATAACTCTTTCCTACTATCAGACTACAATTTATTGAGATTTATTTTTATATTCATTGATAGGGCCATAAATTAAAAAGATGATGAGAAATCTAGATTTAATATGTATGGCGCCTTGGGCCACATATGATTGATACAATCTTGGAACTTTATCATTTCATACCCAATTCTCATGAATTCTGATTTTACAAATAGGACCAGGGTATTCATAGACGACTGGCGTAATAAAATATACCTACACCTCTGATTTGAACTTTACAGAATGCTGAACGATTGTCGTTAGTATCAAATCCTTTAAAATTATCTTTTATTCCGTATGCACCACATAAAAGTTTCCTTCTACTACTTTTTATGGGTTACCATAGTAACACATCCTCATATCAAGACCTCACGTAAAATATTCTTTATATTTCCTCTGAATTCATTATGCATTTGATTCATATTTCTAGCTGTTCTACTTAAAAGCTCAAAAGAGCTTTTGAATTGCATCCAGATGTGAGCTGAAACACCAAAAACCGACCACATATACCTAACCACAAATACCTAAGAGTAATGCAAAAGTTTTATGACAAATGCTGTTCATTATTTTAACAGACTACTTTGTCAGCGTAAATGCAATATATTATATCAGTGATAAACTCTTTTCCTTCTTGAAAGATTTATAAGTGCATTTATTGTTATCCCCGCAATGTTATTTGTCTAGGAAAGTTATATGTTTATTGAGTGGAAAATAGCTCGTTTATTCATAGAATTTGTGAGCTCAATGAAATTTTAAAGTACGCTTGAAGATTCATGAAGTATTTTGTAAGAGTTGTTATGGAAATTCGTGCAACAATCTGAACCTGAAAGTTTAGCTACTCTTTGTTATAAGCTGCCACAAACTTGATCAAGAATTTGATCAAGTTTGTGGCAGAATTTGATCAAGAATTTGATCAAAAATTTGACTACAGTATTTGATCAAGAATTTAATGGCACTCACTTTATAAGGTAATACTGCTGAACCTTCACAAATCTCGTCTATATGGAACATTCCCTGAGTTAGAATTGGTTAAGATAACTTGGCTGTGCCGGTCTCGTGCAGCCTGAGCTCAATCCTTAAGCAATTCGAAGCCTATTATGTGGCTGGACTAAATTTATTGATATCCAATTAAAGGGATCCAATTAAATCAATCATGAAATTCAATTTAGCAAATACAATTAAACTGAGTATGCAATACAATGAAATGAAACAATACAGAGTAGGGTCTTCTTTGAATATAGAAGTAAAGAAAATACTCCCAGTTCAATTCATAG
The DNA here is from genome assembly GCA_951213105.1 of Amaurobius ferox. Classification (NCBI taxonomy): domain Eukaryota; kingdom Metazoa; phylum Arthropoda; class Arachnida; order Araneae; family Amaurobiidae; genus Amaurobius; species Amaurobius ferox. Next base: position 23,860,986 of record OX578138.1, on the reverse strand, counting down.
ATAGTAACGATAGCACTGTTGCAGAAAAGAGCATCAATGGACCAGATTCGTGCTTTTTACATTCTTCACGCCGAGCTAGAGAAAAATATGGTGATAGTGATTGTGACTTGTATTACTTTTTTTTATAGATATGCTTTTAGCAATAGGTTAAATAACCTACTTTAACCGTAGAAAAGTTTAGTAATAGTTGTTAGACGATGTCGTACCCGTAAACTGACATCTGGTAACACTACATAAATAAATACACTAGAAGTTGAACACATCATCAGACATTGGAAAATTGTAAATAAAACTCATTTTATGTACAAATTTTTCAGGGATTTAAGACAAGATCCAATGTTTTTACGAAGTGATCGTATAGCATCCTCAAATTACAGGCAAAATTGCGAGAATTAAAGTTCTCAATTATGATAACATGATGCAACAAATCACAATATTAAAAACCGGCAATTAATATTGTTATGAATAGTAGACTGTCATATTCATCATTCCATTTCGGGAGATGGAATGCTGTCAGTTGGTTCCTTATTTTGCAGGAACGTTATTTCACGAAAAAAAAAAGGGGGAAAAATTTCCACTTATTCGGAGGCACGCGTCGTTTTATCGAGTTTTTTCAGTTCCTGTCTTTTTCATCGGAATGCCTTTAAGACAGAACTCCAACACTTTTCGTAAGTTTTTAAGGGGCGGGGATCACTCTCTTTACCTGTTATTGGCCGTAAATGTGCCTTCCTTGCTTTCTCCTTGTTCATTAGCAGCACTCCTAGTGAGGATCACTTGAATTAGCTTTTGGATGATGTAATTTCCTTTTCCATGTGCTTTCCCCCAAGGTCTTAAATCTGGAGGGTGGCATGAAAATTTCATAACCCAGACAGTGTGGCTTGCCTGAGACTTGCCTGAAGACAGTGTGGCTTGCCTGAGCTCTTCTGGGCAATGTCGGGAAAGAATGACTCCCTAGTACCAAGAAGGAACATATACGAGGGTAACACTGACAATTTTGAGACAGGGGTAGACGATATGCGCTAGACAAAAATTATTGGTCAGACATTTAAATTTGAATGTCTATTTTAGGGTCTAATTATTGGTCAGACATTTAAATTTGAATCTTCTATGTCTGCAGACGATAATTTGTGGCAACAATTACAATTTAGCTATCGCAGAATAAATTTTGAAAGAAAAGAAAATGGAGTTGGCGTGAGACCATTATCGAGTTATGATTTTCTATAATTTTAAAGTGAGAATATATTAAGAAGAATGCCTCCAGAGTCTACAATTAACATATAAAAATAATGCTCTATCTCGTGCCACTGTATTTAGATGATTTACAAGAGGTCAAAAGAGTTATTCAGTTGGAGTTCAGAAGAGTCCAAAATTCTCTCCAGGATGGAAAACACTGGAAGACCTTTGTCAGCTGTAGTCCCAGAAAATGTGTCGGTTTTTCGAAAATCGTCAATCGATGATAATTGTTGTACCTACCAAATGATAAGAGGGAACTTAACATTGGATACGCAGCTATACATAAAATTATTAATGAAGAACTGCATATGAAAAACTTAGTTTATCGTTGGGTCTCCCATAAATTAACAGAACACCAAAATGTGGAGAGTGTCAGAATCAGTAAAGATACCCTAAAATTACTTAATGATGGTGGACGCTGCATTATTTCTAAACTCATAACTGGTGATGTAACGTACACATCGTTTTTGGATGTTCCAAAACGTCAAGAAAGTAAAGTATGGGTCTTTGAAGATGACCCCAAACCAGCAATGGTGAAAAGACAATGAGAAATGAAAAAAGTAATGTATGCCGTGTTCTTCGGAAGTACAGGTCTGGTCAAAGCCATAAAGCTAGAAGGACAGAGGACAGTTACAATTAACTGGTACACCACGAAGTGTCTTCCAGAAATTCTTCAGGAAGCGAATGTTAGAGGAATCATGCTTCACCATGACAATGCATCTTCTCATTCAGCAAGAATGACAGTCGAATTTATTGAACAAAAAGACATCAAAGTGATAGAACATCCACCCTATCCTCCTGATCTTGCTAATGTGTGACTTTTTTCTAATGACTTTTTTCTTGCTAATGAGTACTTTGAACTCTCCTAAGAGTTAGTAAGTTTAACTCGTACCACTTAGCCGTATTTCAGAAATTTCAGTCTGACTCTCGTATTAACAAATGAATGCCGGTAGAAGAGGTCATTTCTATGAAAATATCAGAAAGAGTTTTAAATTTATATCGGGATATAAATTTTAGGTTACACACTTTAAGCCAGGACAATTCTTGAAGAAAAAAACAGAGGTAAACATAGAAAAACTAAAAGGGGCCATAGGGACCTTACAGCCTGGAGAGAAAGTCTTCTGTAAACAAATAAAGTCATATGATAGATTAATTTCAGTTACCATAGCTGATTTAAGGGCAACAAGGGAGCGGTTGCCGTTGACTTGAAATACCTTAAGTATTATAATCTATCGATCTTAGGAGCTGCTCGATTTGGCGCTGTTAAGACCCACAGTTACTAACAAAGCAAGAATGTTTCAACTTATACTTGGTAACCCTGTCCTGGTTGCTTATTGAACAGTTGATGCATTTTAACTGGTTAGTGGTGTAGGGGGCCTCATGAATATCCTCGCAAAAGGTACAACACTTCTTGTTGTACATATCCTGGAAGTGTGGTCAAACTGGCCGCACTTTTTGCACAATTTTGTATTTAGAAACTCTCTCATGGTATCTCTACCCCAATCCATGTACAAGTAACCACGTGGAACAAAAGCATCAAAAGTAGCCGATCCAATGTGATAACTCAATGAACACCAGTTTTGCTCTTCATAGGAAAATCAATAGTAAAATTTCCCTAGTTTAGTATTGCGTCATAACAAAGTTTCGGAAACCTCCTCTTTTTCCAGGTCAGGATCTAAGTTCGTCACAATTATCTTAGGACTTCACTTTTTCGGTCGATAGATTTCAAATTTATCGTTAAGTTTATCGTTAGCCTTGAAATCTGCTAGCAATTTGTCTAAATCCCTATCTGAACAATATTTGATAGTAAATCATCCTTTAACGATAGCGTTGACGTCGTCAACGCTAAGGATCTTGGCACGAAGGTCAACAGAGGAGCGAATCTCCTTCCGATATTTTTGGAACCTAATATCCATCTTAGGTTTCAGAAAAGAATATTAGTAGTAGGCTTAGGCGCAGACTTAATTATTTTAGTAGTAGAGTTAAACATTTTTACTTAGAACTGCACATATGACGACATGGGAATTAAGAACCCTACGCATTTTGTTATCGGGCTCTCAAAAGGAACGAAATTTGTTAACTGCGACTGTCATCTTACTTCTACGTCACTGGAACGTCGCTGGATTCTGTGTGTACCTGTGTGCACAGCACAATTTTAAATATTTCCGCAAGTTGTTGCTGTCTGGATATTGCCATTTCAAAATTAACAAACTATTTTTATTGTAATAATGCATGTGTTTTGGCAATTCCTCTCAAAGTTTACTCTGGACCTGGACTATGACATACCAATGACGGATCTTAATTCTTTTTACGTGAATCTGACAACATTTTCATTAGTTGCCGGGCTGAGTGCCCAACATTATTTTAAAAAACCTTGATCGTACCGTACCTCTTATAATCTCTACCAGCGGTAGCATAAAATTATTAACTACATGACTATGTTGATTTAAAGCCAACTTATTATCTTTATTTTTAACAAAGAAATCTCCAAAGGACTCCACAGTTTGCTTACTCAAAGCCTGGAAACTCGATTTAAGATTATCTGTAAAAGACTTGGTCAAAATTACCAAATCATCTGAAAAAATTTGCCATAACCCCGGTAAACATAGTTCACCTATTAGGGTAAGGATTAGAAAGCGTACCAAGCCACCGGAGAGAGTTACTGAACCAATATGAGTTGTTGACTGCAAGTGATAAGAAAATGGCTGCCGGACACAATATACATCGATGAAGTACAATATCAAAATTATACAATTTCATGAATCAAATCAATCAACATGCATGAAATAATACTAAGAAATATTTAAAATACTCTTTAAACTACACAGAAGGCTTTATATTAAAAGAAAATAACAATTAAAATCGGGGATATAAGTATCCCTCCGCCAGGTTAAGCGGATCTAAAAGAACAGTATAATCACTAGTTGTTCGAAAATCAATCAAAACAGTGTGTGTATAATATCAAATTTATTATAATGATTTTTAATAATCAACAGTATTTGTTAGCCAGAAAGCTGTAAATCATTGAGAATCTCGAACTACGCAGTTTCAAAATCGGAGGAAATCCCACTCACCTTGTTTGGGAAACGAAGCTAAACTGCATCAAAACACAATTGTAAATGATCAGCACAGTAGTATATCGTCTGCAAACTTCAAATACGAAGGAATAAGCACTAGATTAGCCCTCGAGCTTCAGTTAAAGGATCAAAACAAATCGACTTAGTCCCGAAAACTCAGAACCACATCATTAACTTCTGACGAGTCTCTAAACACTGATTTATCACACTTTTCACGAAAATTAATGAAAAAACACTCTCAATCTGTGTTTCCCATCTTTTGTATATTCTATATATCACCTTATAACTTCAATAAACGCAATTTTTGTAAAAAAAAAATCACAATCCTGAGATCAAAACATCAATAGCTATCCTGCTGTTGCCATTGGAAAGTAGAAAATTCACTAAGTAATCTAAATCTGAAGGGTTGTACCCGTCAATATGACACAATTAATCTTTTACATCGGCTTTCGCGTGTCTAGCACATTCTTCTATTCGACCTAGAGCAGTTGTCTGCTTGTATTTTAATTCCTCTCTCGGTTTGGTAAGGAATGTTAATCACTTGAATCCTTGAATTGGCTTGAATGTATATTCTTCGCCTAACAATCGTAGTTTAATCACAAGTCGAGTTTTCACCTTAAATACATCGGTGGTGATACCAGATACAATAAATACCATACCCTAGATACCAGAAATGACTTTTGTCGGTCTACTGGTTGGTATCAAATCGTTGGTCATACATAATCTCTAAACCATTGAAGCGATGTGAACCTAATTTGGGTGGTAAATTTCAGCATGTATTACGTAGATATGAACGCAGAAAATAAATTCCGAGAAACGCATATAGTTGTTTAACTATAAAGCGGGATATTTTCAAAATTGTTGACATTTCGTAAAAAAAAAAAAAAACCTGAAGCGATGTTGGTCCCAATTTGGGTGGTATACTGCGTATATTGTCTAGACGTAAACGCAAAAAAGAAAAATTTGAAACCGTATTTAGTTTAGCTATACTAAAAGCAGATTTTGTCAAAATCAATGACACTTGTAATCTCAGTGACACTTGTTGAAGCAACTTGGATTCAATTTGGATGATATGCTGCATATATATTGAGTAGATGTGAATAAAGCAAAGATATTTTTTAAAATATAGCTCTGAGGTTGAATGCCCACTTGCTTGGCCCGGAAAACCTCAGGATCGTTCAGCGTTCTTCAAAGTGTATTCCTCGACAGTATTCCAGGAGCTCCGCGATGTAATAGTTTACTGTAAATATTCATAAAAATCGGAAACACGCGTAAAATTTGAATGCATGATTTACACCACCATGGACTTTTCTCAGTGTGGTGTTTCTCCGTCAAATTTAATTTCAAATGCCTGCGACCAAAAATGTTTGAAAAACGCTAATCTAGTTTACATTCTTCAGCATGGAATAGCTGATGCCTGCAGTGGCAAAGAGAAAACATGGTTTACAATTTAAGTTTTCGAACCTCTATGTAGACTGATAAGTTTAGTCATACCAAGCAAAAGTATCAACAATTTAAGCAGTCGGGACAGTTTTCTGTGAGTAAGAACACGACCGTTGCAGATTCAGATTGCATTAAATCCATCTTTTAGAAATTTAAAGCCGGCTGAGTTGTACGACTGAATTTTTCTGTCTCCATAGTGATTTGCACAATTATGGCCCTTAATATATTTTTCTTTTTGTCATTGCAAACAAACATCGGCTGTTCGTTGGTGAACAAAATAGGCTAATTGAGGCTGCTATCTGGAGTGGGAGCGTGATATTATTATTGTGATGATAACCTAATATCTATTTTTCACATCTCGTAAAGTTTCCATGAAGAAGAATATTTTTACAGGCTTTAAACTATTTGTTCTTACTTTGAAAACGAGGTCACTCGACTATGACATTAAATTTGGCAAAATATTGCCAACTTAGAAGACCTTTATTGATGTTCGAGAATTAAGCAGAAAATTATGTTTTCCTGTGTTTCCAGAGTGGGTTCCCCTCCTTGCTGCAAGAACTGGACACTTCCAGTGGACGGGAGAGTCTGATTTTGTAATCTCTATCCAAATCCATCGAAGACCATCGTCTTTGCGTGACATTTAATATTCGGACCCTGCCTGGTGAATGGTTTCGGTCACCATGTCTCTGTGATTGGGGCCTTGCTGAATGATTTCTGTCACCATGTCTTTGTGATTGGGGCCTTGCTGAATGATTTCTATCACAATGGCTCTGTGATTGGGGCCTTACTGAATGATTTCTGTCACCATGTCTCTGTGATTGGGGCCTTGCTGAATGATTTCTATCACCATGGCTCTGTGATTGGGGCCTTGCTGAATGATTTCTGTCACCATGTCTCTGTGATTGGGGCCTTGCTGAATGATTTCTGTCACCATGTCTCTGTGATTGGGGCCTTGCTGAATGATTTCTGTCACCATGTCTTTGTGATTGGGGCCTTGCTGAATGATTTCTATCACAATGGCTCTGTGATTGGGGCCTTGCTGAATGATTTCTGTCACCATGTCTCTGTGATTGGGGCCTTGCTGAATGATTTCTGTCACCATGTCTCTGTGATTGGGGCCTTGCTGAATGATTTCTATCACCATGGCTCTGTGATTGGGGCCTTGCTGAATGACTTAGATCACCATGTCTCCGTGATTGGGGCCTTGCTGGATGAGAGATTAAAACTTACGACTGGTCTTAATTTCAGCATAAATCCCTAGTTTGCCGTGGTGGATTTCCTCTTCTAACTTGTTTCATTATATCTTGTGGATGTCTTTTAGAATTTTGTCAAACAATTAGAAAGTTACTATTTGCATCTAGTTTCTGTTATTGTTTCTTTGTGGAAACATAATTATTGTTTAGAATACAATAACTGCCGTTACACTGCTGTTAGTAACTTTAGAATTTAAATCTTGTTCTTGTATCCTGAAATTTCAGATGTTATTATACACATTGCCTGCATGTTAAAATTGTTGCCTTTTTTCCAAATCTTTTTTTTTTAAGAAAAATTACTCTTAAAGAGAATAGTATAAATAGTTAAAAAAATAAATAAAGAATTTCATGTATTTGAGAACTTTGGCGTAATTTTACAATTCGGCAAGTTGTCAAGTGAAAGATAAGTTCTCAAATTCAGCACACATTCAGTACTGTTATTTTGTGGTATACAACTTACATTAATTTTAAAGAAATAAATATAAAAATTAATTTGAAATAGCAGTGACTACTATGTGCTGTCCTCGCCATATTTTCTCGTTCGTTTTATTTTGCATTACCTCTTGTCTGGAAGATTGGAATTTGTTAGTTTCTTAAAATTGCCTGAGATTTCACTTTACAAATTACACCCTTTTCCCAATTCCCGGTCGTTGCGGAATTGCTTGTTTATGGCAATTACCTTCTTTTCTCCGAACATTTATGAGGCGATAAATTTGTTAAATAGCCGAGCAAAGAAATTATATTTTGAAACGCACATTTATCGCTTGTGAAGTGCACCACGGGAAAGCGAGAAAATAGCTTTAAGTATGATGAACTATTTCATTCGAACTTTCTAACTATCTAACTTTCTAACTGTATTTGCATTTGCCTTGTTCTAATTCATTATACTTTCCCTACAATACATAGTATTTCCAAAGGAGAAGTTACAGAACCCACTTCGACGATAAGAACTTGCAATTTCGTCCCAGTAGCTCACAAAATGAATACCGAAATCCTAGGATTAAAAATACCGTAATCGGGGGATTTCGGGATTTATCTAATTTATTTTTATTTATGAAAATAATATTTTTTTTTATTTCTGCAGTTATGCCAAAACTGGTAATTAAGTCTATCAAAGACAGGGGAACTAACACTTTAAAGAATTAAGTTTCAACTTTTTTTACTTCTATTTTGTTTGACAATGTATGAAGTTAGGCAGCAAAAATCGTCTTCTAAATCAAGAGAAATCTGATTTGGGGGGGGGGGGGGGTATTTGATCTATAGGAAAATAACCTTTCCTATAAATCAAATTTATTTTCTTAATTATTATTTCATGTTGCATTAAAGTGAGTTTAATTGCAGAAAATAACATAGGTAGTTTTCTGATATTGTATCCAATTTGCATTGTTAATGTATCTTTACTTCATTCGACAACTTATTGCATTTTAAAATGCCTTTAACATTAAAAATAAATAAATAAAATAAAATATCTTGAGAACGATTCATCTTAGAGTCTTGGAGTTAGTCTTTAAAGCTTTGTTATTAAAACTTGCTTGAAGAACAAGCATATAATTAATATATTTCAGCAAATTTAGTTATTTATTACTTTCCTTATATACATAATGTATAAGGAAAGTATTGTGACGGGGTCGAAAATTCGAATTCGAGTTTTCGACGGGAGAGCACGTTTCAAGTATCCCTGATCACGAATCAAACATTTTTGAAGTGATGTCTGTGTGTGTGTATGTGTGTGTGTGTGTGTGTGTGTGTGTGTGTGTGTGTGTGAAAGTATGTGTGTGTGTGTGTGTGTGTCAGTGAGTCTGTGGAGACGATAACTGACGAACGAATGGACCGATTCGAACCAAATTTGGTACAAAAATCACAATCCGTAAACACTGGAAGCCTATTGTTTTTATACGTAATCGAATGTTCAGAACCGCCCTAAATTTTCGAATGAAATTTTGAAAAAATCGTCAAAAAATCAAAACCGCTAATAAAGTTACGCAAATAGACATTTCTTATGTAATTTTTCATTAGAAAACGATTGGCATAAATTTTAGAACGATAATATGAACCGTTCTCGAGATATTGTACATTTTTCAAAAAAATTATGAAAAAGTCGCATAAAAAAAAATCCTATTGAGAAACATGTTCACTTTTCATATGTAATACCATGCGATAAATAGAGTGACATCATTCTCGTGGATCTAGATCGTTCCATTCATGAAAAAATATACTTTGAATAATACTTTTGTATTTGAGCGCCAATAGTCATTTATCTGTTGTAAGAATAACTTTTTTCTTAGTGCATAACGCTTGGCGAGATTTTGGCGACGAATTTGGCGGAATGTCGCCAACTTGGCGACTTTTTTGAAATGTTGCCAAATTAATGAAAATCTCGCCAAATGGATAAAAATGATGCTAAATCAATGAAAATGACGACTAATTGTCGAAAATTCAATATCTTGGAAAGAATATTAGTATCTACTATAAGAAAATCCTATTTTTTTACTGTAAAAGTAGTAAATTCATTACATCTTATAAGGAAAGTCATGTGTTGCCCACATCAGATTTTTTCAGATGTTCACGATCTTTGCGAGTCCGTAAAAAGGACAATTACATTTTTCCGATTCATGCCAAACTCTAATCGACATCGGCAGGATAACTCTCAAGGGTTTTAAGTGCTTAAATTTAAGAAATTCATTAAAAATAGTTTTTTAACTACAGTGAAAAAAGTCTTCAGCTCCTCAAAATTGAAAAAAAAATACACAAAAAGAAAAAAATACGCAAAAAATACACGAGAATGGTCCCTTAAACCCATAAATTAAATGTACTTAGTGTACGAATATGTATTTTTTCATCGAGATGAAACGTCTGCAATTTAATTCAATCATCTCCTTTCAAAATCACCTGTCTGCGGTGGCAAGAAATAATAGGTTTAATGTAACAAAATAGTGAAAAATATTTTCGATCTTGAAGATTTGTAATTTTTAAATTAATTTGAATTTAAAAAATATATATTATAGAGTCGTAATTTCCAGGTACATGAAGTACCCTTGAACCAAATTTCGCTATTGTCGAAGCTTAGATTTCCCACTATAGACAACACATTCACTCATACAGCCACACGCACATCTTTTATCATGTAGCATATTTATTTAATACAGTGTTTGTTAAGAAAATTTAAAAAAAATATTAAAATATATCAATTAGAGCGCATTTTAGAATTTTTGGTAAACAATACATATATTAGCAAATATATAAATGCACTCTTTTGAAAAAAAAAAAAAAAAAAAAAAAAAAACGAAGCACCATGAAAAAAGTGACTGTTTTTATTGAAATTAAATTTGTGTACAGCTCATACACAGGTAAGGGAATGATTACAAAATCAAATCTGCAGGACTCATCAATGGTTAGCAATTGCACATTCAATTTTCAAATTAGTAATTGGTGAAACGCCCCCTGGCGGCAATACAAGCTTGTATACGTCTAGGTAATGAATGATAAAGTTTTCTAAAGTTATCATGCGATACATTCTGCCAGAAATTTCTCAATTGTTGCTCCAGATCTGCTACAATTCGGGGTGCCGAATCTGGCGGTTTCGCATGTCCCATACATGCTCGATTGGCGAAAGGTCTGGTGACCTTCGTGGCCAAGGAACAGTATCAACAGCACAGAGACAGTCCACAGATATGCGAGCCGTATGTGGCGTGACATTATCTTGTTGGAAAATGGCCCCAGAATGACGTGCGCAGGGTAACGCAAACGGCCGCAGGATTTCATCAACTTATCGTTGAACTGTTAAAGTTGTACGCACGATGACTAGGGACGACCTGCTGTCGTAAGAGATAGCACCCCACACCATCACACCAGGGGTAAAGCAACCGCTGACCCTGGCGTCTTCACACACGTACCCAATGGTCATCTGCTGAAAGACTGAAGCGTGATTCATCGCTGAACACTATGCGAGGCCAGTCTGCTGGCAGCCATGATGCTCGGCTACGACACCACTCCAAGCGACTCTGTCGATGTTTTGGGGTTATGGGCCGTCTTAAAAGCCACCGTGAGGGTAACCTCACCTCAGCCAAGCGCCGTAAGATGGTGGAAGGTACTACGGGTGGTATGGAAGAGGCTGTAGTACGCTGGATGGCGGACAATGATGCCGTTGGGCCAGTTCGGGCCTGCCGCACAGTCATCCGATCTTGCCTCGCATTCGTGCACCATGGCCTTCCAGAGCCTTCAGTCTGCCGATGAGTTTCTTGCAGCAACCATTGATTGCTGCCAGCACTTTTGCACAGTAGTGTCCGTTCGGTGCAGATGGCGGCCTTTTGCTCGGTATGACTAGCCAGCTTCAGGCATCCCGAATATACGACCACGCTTGAACTCGTTCAATTGCTTATAAGGTCTTCGGCAACGTCGTAATGGCATTATTGGTTGTGTCTTCACAGAACTGCACCTCCGATAACGAGCAAAGATAAATGGTCTACATTTTTAATATGTTTTATAGGATGCTAGTTGCACAGTAGAAACGTGCACTATGACCGAAGTTAACACTCATTGGTCTTGCAAATTTAATCATTTGCATACTTGATATAAAAGAATTTGCATGCGAAATTTCGAGATGATCAGATTATTTTTTAGGGATGCTTCGTGGTTTTGCAAAAGAGTGTATATATATACCAGCAAACTTCCTAATTTAAGATTGTTTGTCTTTAAAGTGTTATTTTCAACCTTGCGCGTACAGTAGCGTTAAAACTAATTGACCCAGAAACATAAAACTGTGCATGTTAATGCATTATCTGCATATTTATATACTTCATCTAAATTTAAGTATTTATCTATCAATGAATGTCTATTAAAATTTTACTTTACGAAATTGCTTGATATTTTTTACATTTAATTACGTTAGCATTTAAAAATAATTTTTAAAAAGCAATTTTGATATAAATTTAAGTGGAATTTAAAATATAACTTATTAAAAGATTATATCTAAAAAATTAAGAATGAATATGTCATACTTTATCCAGATACGCATTAAAGGGACACGGTACTTCTTATGCATTTTTTTTTATTTTTCATGTTAGAATTGAAATATTTCTTTATGTTGTAAATTAAATAAAAAATTAATTCTGGAGAAAAAAATCATATTCGACTGCTAGTTTAAGAGAATTTTAAATTTTTTGAACTTTTTTTAATGTCTTCAAAATCGCTATTCCTTTTTCAATTTTCAATATTTTGACTCCATTTTATTTCTCAACATTAGTGAAATAATAGTAAACAAAATTGGGTATCAAGCATATAGTAAATTTTATATAATTTTTATCTTAAACGTATAAAAATTGTCAAAATCAAATTTTAAAATAACTATAGCACTCATAGACTAATCCATACCCAGTTTTATTCCACACATGACTAAAAGTATATATAAAAAATTTTAAAGCCCTATCTCAGATAGAAAAAAAAAGCCTTAGCATTTTGAATACACTCTAACGTGGAAAAAATGAAAGCTGAGAAAAATGCATTTAAAGTTTTCAACTCGGCTCGATGGGAGATGCGTCGACTTGGTGGGAGGTGCCAAATTGTGTACGTCAGCTAGAACTAGTTACGGTTAAAATGAAATTATTTCACCTCACTTACTTTCTTTACCCCACTTCACTTCCAAACAAATTTTACTGAAAAAAAGGGGGAAGAAAAATAATTTCTTAAATTTTTGTAAGGATTTACATTCAGGCAAACTCGGCCACACCCACTTCAGTACGCCTTAAATTTCCACCTTACATCAGGAAAATGTCTATAACTTTTTAAATAATGCAGATACAGGTTTAATATTTTGTACACGTACTTGGAAAGATAGTAGTTTTAATTTGATGCAATAATAATAATAATAATAATAATAAAAATTGATATTTTGATCATAATTGAGGTACCGTGTCCCCTTCAGTGTAGCAATTGTGTCATACTTTCAAAAAATATCAATGAATCTAATATAAAAATAAATACTTCTATCCAACTTTTATTGAATGCTTTCACTGTAGTGATAGATAAAAAGTGAAAACACTCACCTGAAAAACGTTGTATCATTTGAAGAAATAATATCAGGTCCATAAAGCGTAGAAGAACCCTCCTGTACTGGACTTCTCAAAATTGTGGTACATGGCAAGTTTTCTTGCTGCCTTTGCAGGTAACAGCTATTCCCACGCTAACAACTGTATAATAAACGCAAACCCGGTCTTTCGATGTTGTTACCTGAAAGAGGAGCATGATGCCAAATGATTTTACTATTTAATAAAATACTATATAAGAACGCAAATATTTAGCTCTAGTAATGCTTACAGAGATAGAAATTCAATATTGAACTCAAATCCATCTCAGTTTTCAATTAACAAAATGCACACCAACTTCCCCTCTTTCGTAAGTGTAGTGAAATTACTTCTTTATGCCCCATTTCAATCTTCACTGCAAACATTTATGAGGTGATTAATCTGCCAAATAGCTTCGTAAATATATTTTTAAGAGGGAATACGTGCTTCTTTTAAAGAGGGTTGAAGAGGGAAATAATGCAAAGTGAGGCAAAATAAATCTCGCAGATATTGATAAATTAAATTATTTTTTAACTTGTCATAATCAGAGATGCAAAGACATCTCTATTTTTTATCGTATTACCGGTCCATTTATACAGAAACATTCAAAATTTTAGTAAGGATTAAAGTATTATTTAACTAAGTATTATTTAAGTAAGATTATTTTAGTAAGTGAAGGATATTAAAGGAATTATTATTATTTTTTAATTTTTACTTTCCTTGCACTACAAGGTATTGTATAGGGAAAGTATTGGAAACGTCGAAAATCGCAACTCGAGTTCTCAACGGATCTACACGTTTTGGGACCTCTAGAATAGGAAAGAACTATTTTTAGAGTGACGTCTATGTGTGCGTATGTGTGTGTGTCTGTGCAATGTATGTATTCGCTGTAATTCAAAGGACCCTTAATGATATCCTGATGCTGATTAGGTTTTGCTGTGATTCGAAAAAGATATAATCGAATCTCTTTCCCAAAATGGCCCACAAAGACAGTGAATCTGAAATAAATGACTAAAATTGTTGAAAGATATTAATTAAGTACTTGTTCGTCAGGTAAGTTTTGTCATCAAAGCGAATAAGACTGACCCCATGACTGTAGGATGAACCGCTCTGGAGATATTTTAGTCTTTTTGGTTTGTGGGGGAGGTGTCAAAATTATTCTTGTCCCTGGGTAAAAAATATCTTTGAGCCGGCCCTGATTGTGGTCGGCTTGTTTGTACAGACTTTTAAGTTCTAATCTGGAGCCGTTAAACCAGGAGGGCGAGGAGATTCTCTTAATATTAATGGATGAATATCTCAATGTGAATGGAATATCTTAATGTGAGAATATCTTACTATGAGATTTTCTTAATGTCTCCAACGGATAATCGATTTGGATAATAAATATTTACCACAAAACAGTATTATAACAGCATAATAACAGCACGATAACATATCGCAATTATTGAGGAGTCAAACAACAAACTTGAATGGTCAACATTATGCGATTGTAAAAAAAAACTGGCATAACTTCTGTAATATAGGTTTTAAATGGTGATAGTTTTTGTTAATAAATACCAAGGTGGCAAAAAGGTGCCAGACTTGATTTTATGGGCGGACAAAGATGTGTTACATTATGTTGTTGTTGAGACCCAGACCGTCCGACCTACCAGAAAGGTGTAAGGTAACTGTATGGACGGCCGGGAAGTGCCACCCAATTTAGACCGGAACCCAGTGGGGGAGGCATCCACAGGGACCGTACCCTCCTTCCCCTACCACCAACCTCTCGGAAGGACTTACGGACCCACATGTTTAACGTGATCGTACTCCGCATGAACACGGCGGCATTTGTGGTAGCGTGCAAATCTAGCGCGCAAACCACGGGGATACCGCACCCGAGATGGCCAACAGCACGCGGTGTTCCGAGGTGGTCACCCACCAAGTACTAACCGCGCCCGATGCTGCTTGACTTCGGTGATCTAACGAGAACCGGTGTTTTCAGCACGGTACGGCAGTTGACCTGTGTTACATTATGTGCTGAAGATGGCCGACCAATGAGGAATTGACTCCTCGAACAATAAAATATTGTTCAATAGCACAGCCTGGATCAGGACCCCTATTGACAATCTCTATAAGACAATATCCCAGGCCTCTATTGGTCAATATCTCAAAAAGAAAATAAATGGCTTTGAACAATAAGCAAGAATTGGTAGCTTTTTAAAAGCCCTATAAATATATAAAATCAGATTTTGGAAAAAGTTGTTTTTAAGATATAATAAATGTTCAGTTTTATTTTACAAAAAAATATTTATGTACAACCATTTCGGTTCCATTGGACTGGAGTTACTACAGATCGTTTTTTGTATTTTTAACACTTTCTAACATAGTTGAAAAGTGTTTATGACTTTGTTCATTCTGTGTGTCTGTCTGTCGGCCTGTCCGTTTGCACGATAATTGCCGTAAAAAGAACTTTATCAAAATGAAATATTAGTATGTTGTTGAGATGGTCTTTGGGATATATAGAAATGTAAATGAATAATATTACCTTACCCAATTAGTTTCGGATTGAATCCGGGGTGAAAAAGTGAAATACATTAAATCCCATGGGACCTATTTTTCAAACATTTTTTAACCAAAGTTAAAATTCACAAATTGCTTCGAAAATTTAAAAAATGTTCAAATTATTCAATAAAATATCTAAAAAAAATTCAGCAAAATATATTCAGTAGGTTTTTAAGTAAAAATTAAATTAATTACACTCATATTATAGGAAGAGATCATGCGACCCACTTCAAAATAAAATATGGCAACCATCTTTTTTTCCCAGTGTAAAAATCATGATTTTTAAAATTATTTTACATTTACATTTAGTGTTACATTCGTGCTGAAACCGCTTTATTTTTGCGTATTTTCTGTACCTCTGTATTATGCGCCAACGTAATTACAATATTTTTTGAGTTTAATTGATCATCAAACTTTAATTATTTCTACAACGAAGCCCAACTTTAATGGTTGCAGAATGTAAATAAGTGACTGTAAGATGAGTTGTATAAGAATTGCTGAATTTTTTTCACGCCAAATTATTTAGCTCTGGAGTCTGAAATAAAAGTAATATGAATGAAATATTTATTACTTAAACATAGAGAGACAGACGATTCATATTTCGATGACGCCATTCGAATAAAGTTCATTTTTTACGATGGTATTTTAAGTTTTCAAATATAATAAATTATTGTAGTACTGTGATAATTTAAAATATATCAGCGCTGAATGTATCGCGTTTTAGAGATGTTTAAATAAAATTGCATTTCAGTTGGAAAGTATTTCATAATCAATGCTTTATGCATGATTGCTCTTTCTTGTTCATATATGATTTATAAAATCTGTTTTAGACCGACACGGCTAAAACAGGCAGAATCCAAGCTTTATTTATTGGGTAATCCGTCTTATAACATCTCCACACCCCAAAACTTACATATATGGCAATGAATAGATTCAATATAAAGAAAAAATTCTTAGTTTCCTTGGCAGCGAGCCTCGCCCCTGCTATTGTTAATGCTGAATTCTCGTTATCTGCATCAACAAGATTATATATAGATAATACAGAGAATACAAGGAAGAACAATTTCTATGTTATCGGAGTTTTTCGTGATTTTTAATGCTTAGATCGGCATTTGCCAAACTCTTCCCTGATGAGAGGCAATTTGTTCTTCCAAAAAATATAAAAATATGATGTGGGCAGCACATGATTTTCTCTACAAATTCATTTTCTCCTTTTTTCGCTAATTCATAAAATAGAGTTTATTTGCGCAAAATAACAGCCAGAGTTATTTTAAATTACATCGAATTGGCACTTTTAATTCAATTTCGATTCCATTTAGTAACTGGAATTATTTTCAAAGGTGGTGTAGCGAAAATGCTAACAAACTAAAGTATCTCAAGAATGGCTAGTCCTAGAGTAATAAGGTTGATCTTATTATTTTCGTTGTCAAAAATTACGCATAAAATAAGCATTTAATTAATATATTTGAACATATGTCTTATATTTTTAGATTTAATGATTTTTACGGGCCATTTCGCTGAAAAAGGTAGGTTCCTTTTTCCGAATCATACCAAAATCTAATCAACACCAGGTTAATATAGAAATTATTTATCTACCACATTTTTTTAAACTTGGTTTATAACTTTTCCAGCTAGAGTGGATACAGGAAATTTTTGCGGGCTATTTCGCAAAAAAAAAAAACATTTTTTTTATCCCGAATCGAACCAAAATCTTATCAGCAGCAGGGTCACCCACAAGGGACTCATCTACCAAATTTAATGAAACTCGGTCAATTAGTTTTTCAGTTAGAGTAGATATAACATTTGCACAGACAGACAGACAGACAGACAGACACACACACAGACACACGGAAACGTCACGCTAAAAGTAGTGTTTTCGTGTTCTAGAGGTCCCAAAACGTATAGCTCCGTTGAAAACTCGAGTTGCGATTTTCGCACGATTGCAATACTTTTCCTATACTTTACCATGCATTGCAGGGGAAGTAAAAATTATAAATCAAGAGTAAAATTACTGACCGCTTAAAAAAATTACATTCATCACTTTTCGTGCAACACGTACTACGTGCAAAGAGAATGCTTTATGTAAAGATTCAACTCTTAGATTTTGATGTAGTTACACGTTTTTAGCGACCCTCAATGCGAGTCTATCATTTATGCTTTCCCAACAATTAATTGTGCCTGTAAAGGGAATGAATGCATCATGGGCAGGTCAAAAAATATAATTTTTGAAATTTGACGGATCTACACATTTTGAGCAAAACTGAATACCCGCCAGTCAGTTTATGGATGCAGACTGGTTTCTGGGTGGGGGTCTCGCTCGTCTCCGTCGGCGTTCCTTGCTGGGACAGGTGGCGGTTGGCCTCGCCTGATGGGGCGATGGTCTGTTGTCCCCTGTAGTGTTCCGGGTGGTGCGTGTGTGGCATGGCGGAGTTGACGGCTTTCTTTATCCGGTTCGGTTGGGTGGCTCGTTGATCCTGTTTCTTGCTGGGGATCGTAAAATTTTCCCGGCCCGAGATTTGGATACTCAGCCTCTCTGGCGAGTCCTCGGGCCTGGGCTGCGAAAGACTGTGCTTCTGTCTGGAAAACACAGTCGTCGGAAAACAAAAGTACACCGTTATCAAGATTTTAGTTTTCCACAATTGTTGGGTTTTACTGTTTGACTTAAATTAAGGACTTCATATTTCAGGGGGATTTGGAATGAAACTGATTTAGTGGTTTGGAAATTGAGTGGTGTTATCTAAAAATGTATTATTTAAGTAGCGGGCAACTGGAGGCAACTCGTTTTAGTAAATAAAAAATCTGATGTGAGCAGCACATGACTTTTCTTATATAATGAAATGAATTTACTACTTTTACAGTAAAAAATTAGGTTATTTTTATAGTAGATACTTATATTCTTTCTAAGATACTGAATTTTCGTCAATGAGTCGTTATTTTCATTCATTTAGATTCATTTTTATCCATTTGGCGAGATTTTCATTAATTTGGTAACATTTTAAAAAGTGGCCAAGTTGGCGACATTCCGATAAAGTCGTCGCCAAAATCTCGCCAAGCGTTATGGAGGGAGAAATAACAGATAAATGACTATTGGCGTTCAAATACAAAAGTATTACTCAAAGTATATTTTCTCATGAATGGAACGAGCTAGATCCACGAGAATGATGTCTCCAAATTTATCACATGATATTACATTTGAAAAGTGAGCATGTTTCTCAACGGTTAATATAATTATTCTATTTATGGGAATTTTTGATAAATTTATTTGAAAAATGTACAATATCTCGAGAACGGTTCATACTAGCGTTCTAAAGTTTATGTCGATCGTTTTCTAAGGAAAAATGACATAACAAATGTCTATTTGCGTAACTTTATTAAAGGTTATGGTTCTTTGATGAGTTTTTCAAAATTTCACTGGAAAATTTAGGGGGGTTCTGAACATTCGATTGCGTTTAAAAACAATAGGCTTCCAGTATTCGCGGATTGTGATTTTTGTACCAAATTTATTTCGAATCGCTCCATTCCTTCGTGAGATATCGTCTCCACAGACTCACTGACACACACACACACACACTTTCACACACTCACTCACACACACACACACTTTCACACACACACACGCACACGCACACACACACACACGCACACACACACACACACACACAGACATCACCTCAAAAATGTTTGATTCGTGATCAGGGATGCTTGAAACGTGCTCTCCCGTCGAAAACTCTAATTCGAATTTTCGACCCCGTCACAATACTTTCCTTATACATTATGTATATAAGGAAAGTAATAAGTGTTCTCGCTGTCATGAAATGTGTGATTTCATTGTAAGTACTTCAAGCGAGAAATTAATATACCCTATAATTTAGAAGTTATTAAGAGCCGGTCTCCAGATATTTTAAATTTAACTGTTCCACTTGGCGTACTACCTCGAACTAATTGAGAAAATCGAAAGAAACGTAGTGTGTTTATTTCAATAGATGATTTATTTATTCATCGACTTTCGAAATGAATGGAATAGGTTAAGGTTCTCAAACGTTCGAATATTTTTTTTTCTAAAACAGCAAATACGTTAGAAAACATATTTAAATTTAAATCAGTTACGAAAATAACTGTTTTATAAGCGCATGTCTATTTTATATGCGCATTTTATACTTGCACATATTATTACTTTTTTTATAAACACATTATAGTGTATAAGGAAAGTATTCTGATGAGGTCGAAAATTCAAATTCGAGTTTTCGACGGTAGAACACGTTTCAAGCATCCCTGAACACGAATCGGATGTTTTTCAGGTGATGCCTTTGTGTGTGTCTGTGATGTGGAGACGATATCTCCCGAACGAATAGAGCAATTTGAACGGAATTTGGTATAAAAATTAAAATCAGTGAATACTGGAAGTCTGCTGTTTTTAAACGCATTCGAATGGTCTTCAATTTTCGAATGGAGTTTTGAAAAAATAATCAAAAATTCAAATACTTCCATAAAGTTTTGTAAATAATCATTTTCTATGTAAATTTTCATTAGAAAACGACTGGCATAAACTTTAGAACGTTAGCCTAAATCGTTCCCGAGATATTGTACATTTTTCAAATTACCTTATCAAAAAATCACATAAAATAGAAAAAAAAAACTATTTTGAAATATGTTCACTTTTCATATGTAATATTATGCGATAAATTTGTTAACATTATTTTAGTAAATCTAGCACGTTTCATTTACGAGAGGCGATACTTTAAATAATAGTTTTTTATTTGGACGCCAATAGGCATTTATCTACTATAAGAATATTTCTATAACTATTAACTATTTCTTTTTTAACTATTTCTACGTCCAAATCGCTTTACGACATTTAGGCGACAAATTTGGCGGAATATCGCCAACTTGGCGACTTCTTTCACTTTTGCTAAATGTCGCCAAATTGATGAACATGACGCTAAATCAATGATAAGAACAATTAATTGATAAAAATTCAATATCTTGGGAAGAACAGAAGAATCTATTATAAGAACAACCCATTTCTAACGTCCGAAATAATATCGGCACATGGTTAATATATAACATTCTTTTTTTAATTTTTTGGAATCTTATAATATTTGGGATGATTGAATAATGTATCAGTTTTAGGGTGGTTAATGGTTAATTCAGCACTCTCCACGACTGAGTGTTGGGAATTGACCTGTTACCCTTCTGGTAATAAATAAAATAAAATGAAATTTTATATTCAATATTGCAGAATTAGTGTCAATACAAAATCTACACCGAAAAAGTATTTCAATATTTGAAATTTTCCCTCGTCACTTTTTAATTGTTGAAATTATGATTTGGAATGAAATCATTTGATTAATATTTTACGCATTCCTATATCGTTTATATTTATTGAAAATAAACAGTATTTCAATACCCTTAGAGAATTCCCATTAAAAAAAAATGGGCGTGGCCAGAGAAACTACTGAAACATGTTGGCGCGGATGTTTACAATTAAATTTATATTCTCTAAATAATACTTTTTTTATAAATGAACTTAATTATCAGGATTTTCAATTTGTTTAATTTCTAATATTGTACGAGCTCTTAAATATTCAAAACGCATTTAAATTGCTATATGCTTTTCTGCTCTGACAGATATTTGCTAAGTCTAATAGTAACTTTAAGAAATAATAAAATATATTTCAAAATATTATACGAAATGCTGATGAGGTAGATGAAAGGGACCGCTTAATAATTGCGACCCCAACATTTGCCTGCTTTACATATTGTCAGAAACGGCTCTGGCTATATAGCCCATCAAATGATAGTGGAAGAGAAAAATTATGATAGGAAAATAACAAAGCAGATAAAATTAGTATTTCACACGCCAATTTCATAATTTCAAACTAATTTCTAAGATGACTCCTAAATTGAAAGGCAGATCTTATTCAGTGCGGAATTTTAAATCCCATTTTGAGATTAACATACCACTTGCTCTTTTCTGGATGAAATTACATAAATCTGGTTCGAGGATAAAATGACTTTTAAAGCAAAAATCTTTCCAACTGCGCCTGAAGATTTAACCTCGATTCACGGTAGGAAAAATTTTTCAAAAGACTACATGATAATTTGTTTCATCTATTAAGCATTTTGGTTTTTTTTTTCGCTATATGCCAAAAACAAAATAATATGTCAATATGATTATGCCACAATATTTTAGCAGGTATAGTAAATTGTACTCTATAACCCAACATCATTTATTTAATTTTTCAATTTTAGAAATTTGTAATCAAATTTATCTTTTAGTCGAAAGGAAAAATCTGTACCTCTCACCAAACACAGAAATGAGCTACAACCCATTAAAACCAGTTCAGCAATTCAGGCTGAAATTCCTTCAACACTGAAAAAGAATAAAAGCGGAACGACAATTGTGATCCGTTCCACTTTAAAATTCTTTATTCACGGGTGCTATAGAACCAATTGTAATTTTTTTACCTAAGCTTTGAAATGTCGTTACATAGAAATAAGAATGTAGTATTTAGCTTTCTTGGAGGCTGAGTTACAGATCTCTGGAAATTAGGTTTGACAAGTATAATATGCACTTGTCCTGTCGGCTACGTATTTGGAAATAACGGCTTAATAAACAAACAAAAATACGTAACATACCACATCCTCGAAATACTTATATGTTGCATTGTTTATGTGCAATTATTATATTGCCCATGTTTTTTCCACTAGCTATTCGGGTCAACGTTCTTGATGGCTATTTAGCTATATAGATAGTAAGTATAAGCATATAAAATCATTTTTTATATAAAATAAACTTTTAGGTATATTATCGGTATGTATGGTAGGCGCGTAAAATTAATTTTTATTATAAAATTAAATTCTAAAATTATTTATTATAATAATTTATATAATATATTTATTATTTATTATAAAATAAACTTTTAGGTATATTATCGGTATGTATGGTAGGCACGTAAAATTAATTTTTATTATAAAATTTAATTATAAAATTATTTATTATAATAATTTATATAATATATTTATCATAATATTTATTAATCATTATAAAATAATTTTTATTATAAAATTATTTTCAGAATCTCATACTCTTTGGGGTGATGGAACAATATTATCCGTTTTGGGTGGTTAATTTTAAGCACCATTCAAATGACTGCCGCTAAAAAAAATTGACCTATTACCCTTCGGACTATAAATAAAATCAAATGAACATTAAGATTTAATATGGCAGAGTTAGTGCCAATACGAAATCTACACCGAAAAGTTATTTCAATTTTCGAAATTCTCTCTGGTCACTATTTTACTTGCTGAAATTATAATGCGAATGAAATAGCCTGATTAAAATTTTACGCACTCCTCTTGTTCATATTTTTTTGAAAATAAACACTTTCAATTCCACAGCCGGCCGATCAAATAGCTGCTCTTAGTCCTCTGGACGAGTCGGACGGTCTGGGTCTTCAACTTTCAATTCCACTAGAGAACTCCGGATGACAAAAATGGGCGTGGCCAGTGAAACTGCTGAAACATGTCGGCTCGTATTTTTGCAATTAAATCGATAACATAAATACCAGGATTTTCAATTTGTGTAACTTCTAATAGTATATGAGCTCTAAAATATTAAAAAGAAAAATTTAAATTGCTATGTGCTCTGGCGAATATTTGCGAAGTATAAAGTAAAGGTAAGGAATAATAAAAGCTATTTCAAAATATTATAAGAAATGTTGATGAAGTAAAGGAAATGAACCCTTTCATGATTGCGACTCCCCCCCTCCCAACATTTGCCTGTTGTGAGTGATGATAAAAAACGGCCCTGCCTTTATAGTCCGTCAAATGACAGTGGGAAAGAAAAATTATGATTAGAAAATAAACATAGCAGATAAAATTGGTATTTCACACGCCAATTTTATAATTTGAAACTAATTACTACGATCACTAGTAAATTAATAAGGATATCGTATTACGTGCGAAATTTTAAGCCCCATTTTGTGATTAATTTATTGCTAGCTTTTACGGATGAAATTACAAGAATTTGGTTCGAGGCTAAAATGATTTTCAAAGCACCAATCTTTACTTCCATGCTTGAGGGTTTAACTTCAATCCAAGGTAGAAAAATATTTTCTAAAGATTTCATAATAATTTGTTTCATTTATTACGCATTTTTTGACACGTACCAAAAGTAAAATGATATGTAACAAAATTTTACCAGGTATTGCAAATTGTACTTTATAACCGGATACCTTCTACTTATTTTTTTTCAATTTTTAAAATTTTTAATCAAATTTATATTTTAGTTGAAAGGAAAAGTACCTCTCACAAAACACAGAAAATGAGGCACAATTGCATAACATGCACAATGCTGCATAACATGTAGAGAATTTCAACCATTATAACTTTTATTACCACCTATCTCAATTATTATTGCCCCTCCTGAAAGAGTTAGGAGACATGACATGGAGAGCAAAATTAGTCAGAAAATTTGGAATTTTATAACTACTTTTAACATTTTTCGGTTCTAGCTGATTTCAAAGCACATATATTTTTATTTTCTCATACTCAGTATTGAGAAAGTATTATTTTCAGGAAAATCTTCGATTTCGAGATTTTGTACTAATATATGTTTTAAGACCTCCTGAAAACGTTTTGACTATTTTTAGAGTGATGTCCGTCTGTCTGTATATCTGTGGTCGATTTCTCGTGTACACGGTAGCGGCTATAAATATTAATAGATTTTAACGAAACGTTATATCCTGTTTTCTCATAAAAAAATCTAGAACTAGACAGATTTTTTTTTAAATCGAGGGCAAATTTTGAAATGTATTTGAAATGTTATATTTCTTTAACATGGCAGCATGGGACAAAATTGGACATGATCATGCATAAAAGGGTTTATGTATGGCTCAATGATAACGATACTTTATAGTTTCAATCATTATGAAAAATAGCCGCTATACAGTTTTTTTTGTTTGCGACGTCTTTAACAGAAAGATTTTTTCCAAGCCGGGCTATATCTGTATTCATTTGAATCCATGATATCGATTTTTCAAAAATTTTCTTGTAAAACTTGAAAAAAAAAGCTATTAAAAATGAATTTTGGAATGAGAAAATCCAGTTGAGTTACACTCCAGTTAATTTTAAATAATTGGCGTCCTTGGACGCCAATATCTGCAAAGGAGGATCGAACTGTTTGGGATAGTATGCCAAATACCTGTCTTTTTGAGAGATTCTTTGTTTGGGATGAAAGCTGTCCCACCCGTAAGCAAAAGGTTAAGCATATAAATTAGCACGTATTTTATCACGCATTTTTTAAAACAAAACTTGGTATATTTAAATAGGACTGATTGTACCTAATAATGTGCATTACAAAATGTAAAGAACGTCAAAAGGCGTCTTTTACAGGTTTAAAAAATTATGCCTTAGGTCAAATTCCTAAAACTTTATTTCAAAAAGACAACTGAATATTCTGAACCTTAGCTGCTCCATTACTCCTCTCTTTCTGGTGGAGGTTGATAATCATGTTTGAATAGGGGTGATTGGGAATAAGGGTGATGAGGCTTCAGATGCAGTTTTGAATGTGGTTCATCAGCTCAGAACTTTTCCCCAAGTTATGTGTGTGAAGTTTTCATTATTTTTCTAAAATGTGATGTTATTACGATGCAGTTACCATTAAAATTGAAAACACATTTCACCCTTATTCCGATTAGAATATCAAGCAACTAATAAATTTCCTCTTGCTCCAGACAATGAAAATATGCAATTATTTCAATGTAAGTAAAGACATTTTTGCGCACTTCACTGCATTGCATAGCCGCGTGATATCAGAAGATTTGGTGGGAATTTACATTGTGGATTTTGAACCAACATTTTGCAAATTCTACAATGGAACTCCGTAATATATGGATTTTCTAAATGTAATATATAAAACTGCTTTAAAAGTAAATGTTTTGCAAAACTTTAAGTACAGTCGAAATATACAAACTGTTTTCATTTATTTTATTTGACAAAAGAAAATTTTTCTAAATGTTAACCGACCGAAAATGACTGATCTGAAGGGCATACATTTAGCTTCATGTTCTGGAATAGGTTGGAGGGTTTTTAAGGGTTTCCACTTACGATTCTTCTGATCAAATTCTTCTTCATTTTCTGATCAAAAATTTTCATTTTACTTGTAACATCTATTTCTCAAGATTGGCTATAGATAAAGCACAAACGACTGCCATAGATTCAGCATCAAATTCTGGAGGAGGTAGTATGCATCTCTAAACTTCATCTCCTCCGATTTCTTTTCCACTTCTGGCTCAAAAATTTTCTTTGAAAACTCTATTTCTCACGACTGGTTATAGATATAGCTTAGATAATAGCTGCTATTGATTCATAATTGGATTCTGCAGGAGATAAAGTTATTTACTAAGGATTTCTGTTTCCGATTCTGGCGATGTCTCCTATTAAAAAAATTTACATGTTCTTGAAACATCTATTTCTCGTAATCTACCACAGATATAGCTTCGATGATGCTTGATATAAATGCAGCATCAAATTCTGGAGGGTGTAAGATAACTTGTTAACGATTTCCGCAGTTGGTTCTTCCCCCCCCCTTTCAATCCCAAATTTAGTTTTGAAACGTCTATTGCTAAAAGTTGACTATAACTCGAACTTAAATGATGGCTGACATTAATTCAGCATTAAATTCTGAAGCAAGACGAGAAGTTAACTCAACATTTACACTTCTGGATTTTTTTTCACTTTCGGTTAAAAATATTTATGCGTAAAAATTGAGTTCACTGTTATTTTTAGCACTGATGCGCTTCTACATTGTACAATAACCATACGTATATACAGAAACGGTTTTCATCAGCAATTTTTGTCATCAGTGATATAGTGAGGTGTGAATATAAATCCTTGGGTTTGGATATTCCATTATCAACATATAGAAACATAAAATGCAATTATGCAATATTGAAATTGTATTAAAATATCATGGAACTCTGAGGGAAATATTTTTTCGGAGTCTAATAACATTATTTGCGAAAAATTCATGAAAATGTTTTAATTTGAGATGATTTGCGATTGAACACGATTTATAGATGCAGAAAACTACAATTAAAGAAATCGAACGACGAATATAATATTGGTCATATAAGGAAGTTTAATTTTTAATGTGAAAAGCCTTGATATTTGAAATATTAATGACATTTTATTAGAAGCATATCTATTTTTAGCATATCTATTATTAAGCATGTCTATTATTATTGCAAGCAATTATATTATAATAAAACTTAATCGACACAAATAACAGTGCACAAAAATTACATTATACTTTGATTTAAAACAAGATAGAATAAAAAAACATTTTTAAAACACCTGTGCTGCAAGTGCATAACATATAGGAAAAGTAATAATCTTGTAACAAGCTTATCTCAAAAATATAAAACAACTTAAATATTTCATTTCTTTAAATTAGTACGATTTTTGTTGCTCTACAGTCTTCGTTAATTTTTTCATGTTCGATTTCATTTGTGAAATGCAAATTTGTATGGTACTGTGAAAATGCTCATCCGTTACGATTCATCACAGGAAAGCTTTGATTGTACATGTACTCGTAAATACTACTAAATGTAGTTATGTATAATGTTGCAACACTTTTAATTGTAAGAAAACGTGCTGGCAAGAAATGTGCAAGATTTCTCACCAGAAAAGCATTTTTTAGAAAACCATTAGTTTGAATTTTTCTAAAACTTCCATTTAAAGTAGTACTGGGGCATTCATTATCAATAAGGTCATCAGATTTATTACTTTCCTTATATACATAATGTATAAGGAAAGTATTGTGACGGGGGTCGAAAATTCGAATTCGAGTTTTCGACGGGAGAGCACGTTTCAGGCATCCCTGATCACGAATCTAACATTTTTTAAGTGATGTCTGTGTGTGTCTGTGTGTGTGTGTGTCAGTGAGTCTGTGGAGACGATAACTGACGAACGAATGGACCGACTTGAACGAAATTTGGTACAAAAATCACAATCTGTAAACACTGGAAGCCCGTTTATAGGCAATCGAACGTTTTTATACGTTTTTATACGTTGCCCCAACGTTTTTATACGCAATCGAATGTCCAGAACCCCCTTAAATTTTCGAGCGAAATTTTGAAAAAAATAATAAACAAGAAAGATCAATCATGCATAAGCATTGATTATGAAACACTTTCCAACTGAAATGTAATTTCATTTAAAAATTTCTAAAATGTGATTCATTCAGTGGTAATATCTTTTACATTATCACAGTACTACAGTAATTTATTATACTTAAATATTTAAAACTGTATCGAAATATAAATCATCTGATTCTTTATGCAAAATCAATGAATATTTCATTCATATAACTTGTATTCCAGACTCCAGAGCTAAATAATTTTGTGTGAAAAAAATTCAGCAATTCTTATGTAATTCATCTTACAATCGCTTGAGATATTTGCATTCTGCATATGTTAAAATTAGGCTTCCTTGAAGAAATAATAAAAGTTTAGGGATCATTTAAAATCACAACTATTGTAATTGCATAGGCACGGAATTTAGATACACAGATAATACACAGATAATATATATGTGTATGTGTATGTACTCAAAGTATTGGAATCGTGCCGAAGATCGGAACTCGAATTTTCAAAGTATCTACACGTTTTGGGACTTCTAGAACACGAAAAAACTACTTTTAGGAAGACGTCTGTGTGTGTAAGGGTGTATCTGTGTATGTTTCTGTGTGTCTGTGTGGATATTACATCCACTCTAATTGAAAAACTAATGGACCGAATTTCATACAATTTGGTAGGTATGTTTTTTGTGGGAAATCCTGATGTTCATTAGATTATAGTACGATTCGTAATAAAAGAATCTGCCTTCTTTGCGAAATGGCCGCAGAAATTGCCTTTATCCACTCTAGCTAAAAACTAATGAACCAAATTTAACAAAATTTGGAGTATAATATTTCAATAACCTACAAGTGATTTATATACCAAATTTAACAAAATTTTGTATATAAATCATTTGTAGGTTATTCTACTACGATTCGGGAAAAAGGAACGGGCTATTTTTGCGAAATGGCCAGCAAAAATCGTTATATATAAAAATAAAAGACTACGTGTGCTCAATTATATCAATTAAATTCCTATTTTATATATGATTTTTGACAACAAAAAGAATAAGACTAACCCCATTACTCTAGGACTAGCCGTTCTTGAGATATTCTAGTTTTTTCGCGTTTTCGCTACGCCACCTTTGACAATAAGTTCAGCTATCAAATGATAACTTAATTTAAGTTTAACGTGCAAATTCAATGTCATTTAAAATACTTATGTTGTGCAGATAAACTCAAATTATCATTGAATAAATAAAGAGAACGAATATGAGTCTGCAGGGAAAGACTTGTGCTGTCCACATCAGAATTTTTAACAATATTACACCAATGATTTATAGAAGTGAACGGGGATTATTTTCAGGCCATTTCGAAAAAAATGTATGATCTATATTTAAAGATCCATCAAATTTTTGTCGAATAAAATGTTCAACAAATTTAAGCTGTGTACCAAATTTTAACTCTCTAGGACGTAGGAAAGTGCATTTAAAATGCCATCAATTAAATTTATCATGAAGAGTTATATAAAATTTAAAAAAAATGAAAAATTGTTATCTACCAAATTTATTTTAAAATATGAAGCCACTCCCATATGCAAAACGTTTAAACAAATGGAGAGATATTTATTATATAATATCTCTCTCTTTTCTTTCTGGAAGATATCCCAAAGTCAGAATTTAATTGAATTTGTTTTTTTCCTTATATTAAATAATTTTGTTAATTAAAAAACTACTTAACATATTTTACTGAATTTTTTTTTATATATTCTATGGGATAATGTGAATATTTCCTAAAAATTTCGAAGCAATTCGTGAATTTTAAATTTACTTAAAAAATGTTTGAAAAATTAGGTCCCATAGGGTTCAATGTATTTCATTTTTTCAACCCGGGTTCAATAAAAAACTAATTGGGTGATATTATTTATTTATATTCCCATAGGTCCTACAGACCGTCTGAACAACATACTAAAATTTCATTTTGATAAACTCATTTTTACGGCAGTTATCGTGCTAACGGACAGACAGACAGACAGACAGACAGACAGACAGACAGACAGACAGACAGAATGAACAAAGTCATAAACACTTTTCAACTTTGTTGTAAAGTGTTA
This sequence comes from Amaurobius ferox, assembly GCA_951213105.1. Taxonomy (NCBI): domain Eukaryota; kingdom Metazoa; phylum Arthropoda; class Arachnida; order Araneae; family Amaurobiidae; genus Amaurobius; species Amaurobius ferox. The sequence continues at coordinate 23,831,146 of OX578138.1, read as the reverse complement.
AAAAATGAAAACTAATAAAGTTACGCAAATAGACATTTCTTATGTAATGTTTAATCAAAAAACGATTGACATAAATTTTAGAATGCTAACATGAACCGTTCTCGAGATATTGCACATTTTTCAAAAAAATTTCCAAAAAGTCATATAAAATAAAAAAAAAATATTTCTTTTTGAGGAACGTGTTCACTTTTCATATGTAATACCATGCGATAAATTTGGTGACAACATTCTCGTGGATCTCGCTCGTTCCATTCATGAAAAAACATACTTTGAGTAATACTTTAGTATTTGAACGCCAATAGTCATTTATCTGCTGTAAGAATAACTTATTTCTTCGTCCATAACGCTTGGCGAGATTTTGTCGACGAATTTGGTGGAATGTCGTCAACTTGGTGACTTTTTTAAATGTTGCTAAATTCACGAAAAACTCGCCAAATGGATGAAAATGACGCTATATCAATAACGACTCATTGATGATGACGACATGGAAAATTTTATTTTATTTTATTTTATTCAATTTGCGTGGCAACTACAGATGAAATCCAGTTAGAGTAGCCACGTGACGACTCATTAATGACGACTCATTAACGAAAATTCAATATCTTGGAAAGAATATAAATAACTACTATAAAAATAATCTATTTTTTTTACTGTAAAAGTAGTAAATTCATTGCATTGTATAAGGAAAGTCATTTGCTGCCCACATCAGATTTTTATCAAAGGGATTTAAAAATAATCCCAGGTCACATTTTGTTTTTCGTAAAAATCTACAAACTTCCCTGAAAATTCCTTATGAGGAATTCTTTTCTTTCTTCATTTTCTTTCACTCTCATACATCGACATTTGAAGATTAGAATAAATCAGGGTTAAAAGAAAAGTTCTAAACTTTTCATTCAAAACTGTTGTTGAAAGAACATGGACAGATCTAACCAGTCTTTCGCAGAAATCATTCGCTACTGATGTTGTGAGTAAACTGTTTAAAAATACCAGCTTTGGGGACGAACTTTTGAATTTCAGTGTGTCCCAAACACATAATTTTCTAAATAATTATTTTAAATGAAGGAAATATTGACATTTAATGGATCCTGCTGAAAATAATGAGAAACTGAGCCTCGTAAATCATAAAGAACTCTGGCTTGTGGATTCCCAAGAGCATGAATAAATTTAATGGAGGACAAATTGAAAGAGAACAAACAAATTTAATGGTGCTAGTTTACGGGGCTTCGAATTTCATGTTATCGGAAGAACTCTATTTTCTAAAAGTCTCATGAGAACTGAGTTCAATTGCTTTGAATTTTAGTGGGTCGGTAACACTTTTCAATCATAAGTACGTTAATATTGGAATGGGGAAAATTATATTGACATTTTAAGCGCCTTTCAAATAGCTATGGACCCCGTTTATGGACGTTGGAATTTATAGAAGTCGGATTCATGCCAATATTTATAGAAGTTGAATTCATGTTCATAGAAGTTGAATTCTTATTTATAGAAGTTTAATGCATGTTCATAGAAGTTGGATTTTTATTTATAGAAGTTGAATTCATGATTACAGAAGTTGAATTCATGTTCATAGAAGTCGGATTGATTCATGTTTATAGAAGTTGGTTTCATGTTAATAGAAATTGTATTAATGTTTATTAATTGTAGTCATGTTCATAGACGTTGGATTTATGCTTATAATTGGATTCATATTTATAGAAGTTGATTTCATATTTATGGAAGCTGGATTCCTGTTTTTAGAAATTGGATTAATGCTTATAGCTATTGGATTCATGTTCATACATGTTGGATTCATATTATTGAAGTTTGATTCATGTTTATAGAACGTTGGACTTATGCTTATAATTAGATTCATATTTATAGCAGTTGAACTCATGTAGATAGAAGTTGAATTCATGTTTATAAAAGTTGGATTTATGTTTTTAGAAATTGGATTAATGTTGATAGACGATGGATTTATGTCTATAGATTCATGTTTATAATGGAAGTTGGATTCATATTCATAGACGTTGGATTCATATTCATGTAGATAGAAGTTGAATTCATGTTTATAAAAGTTGGATTTATGTTTTTAGAAATTGGAATCATGTTGATAGACGATGGATTTATGCCTATAGATTCATGTTTATAATAGAAGTTGGATTCATATTCATAGACGTTGGATTCATATTGATAGACGATGGATTTATATTTATAGTAGCTGTATTCATGTTTATTGAAGTTGAATTTTGGTTCATAGAAGTTGGATTCATATTTATAGAAGTTGGATTTATGTTTATAGAAGTTGGACTCATGTTCATAGACTTGTGCTTATGTTGGATTTGTGCTTATATTTGAATTCTCATATTTATAGAAGTTGGATTCATATAGAAATTGGATTCGTTTTTTAGACGTTAAATTCATGTTCATAGAAGTTGAATTCATGTTATAGATGTTGGAATATGCTCATAAATGTTGAATTTATGCTCATAGTTGGATTTATATTTATAGAAGTTGGATTCATGGTTATAAAAGTTGGATTCATGTATATAGAAGTTGGAAGACACGTTTGGATTTGGCTATCAGTTTGAATGGTGTCGAAAACCCAGACCACCCGACTCACCTTAGGGTACGAGCAGCAATTTGAGTGGCCGGAATTTGAATGGTGCTGTTGTTGCTGAGACCCAGACGGTCCGACCTACCAGAAAGGTGTAAGGTAACTGTTTGGACGGCCGGGAAGTGCCACCCAATTTAGACTGGAACTCAGTGGGGTAGGCATCTACAGGGACGTGTACCCTCTTTCCCCTACCACCAACCTCTCGGAAGGACTTACGGACCCACATGTTTAACGTGATCGTACTCCGCATGAACACGACGGCAGTTGTGGCAGCGTGCAAATTCAGCGCGCAAACCACCGGGCTACCGCGCCCGAAATGTGCCAACAGCACGCGGTGTTCCCAGGTTATCACCCACCCAAGTACTAACCGCGCCCGATGCTGTTTGACTTCGCTGATCTAACGAGAACCGGTGTTTTCAGCACGGTAGGGCCATTGGCTCTGGAGTTTGAATGGTGTTGTTGTTGTTGTTGAAACCCAGACCGTCCGACCTACCAGAAAGGTGTAAGGTAACTGCTATTTACTAATTTCCAATACATAGTATACACGGTTCCTAAAAAAAGTGCTTACGCACCCCAATAACTTTGTAAGGAAAGGCCTATGAGTGTACATGTTAGATCTTTTCATTCTAAAATGACCATGCCAAACCAGATAAAAGGAATTACAGTACCTTTGGCAGGGAATTTGATATGTTGGGATTTCGTATACGGCAACAAAGAGAGATAGGCAAAAAAATCACACACAAAGGTGAAGAGCGCTGTTTAAAGATTAAGAATTGATACCAGAAATGAATGAAACACGTATACTGAAGGCAATATATATACGAGATGGCCCATTTCACTTTTTGTGTTCGTATTTCTAGAGTATAAAGCAGTGACAAAGGGGATCCAGTGTATCATCGAAACAGCTGTATTCGTCATTGTTATTCTATTTGTGTTTAGATACAATGATCAAGTTTTCCTTATCCTTTGCTCAAAATGTTTTTATTAAATGGAATATATTGTGCTTAGATCAAAAGTCTTACGCCCAGATTTTGATGAAGCTACACGTTCTGAGCATACTTGAATACTAATCAACTATTTTTACAACAATATCTGTGTCTGTGGCGAATATATCTCAAGAAAAATTTTAGCAAATGAAATGGAAATGTATATGAAATTTGATATTTCTATCAATTACCGTCATAAAACTATCGGTTTGTAAATTAACGGATCCTGAGGAATGCCCTCCAATGTTGAGTATTTCTTTTGGAAATCGAAAAAAATATTATAAAAAATTAGTTATATTAAAAAATGTTATGAGCATCAATATTTTATGTTGTTCTTTATTTCAAAGCGAATGGTGTCATACATTGGCTGGAAAAAAGTTTAAGAACAAACGTAAAATTTGCCAATTCTAGAAACCTCCCTGATAGAAAATTATGTTAATCAATGACAATGATTCAAAGTGAAACGAACATTCCCTGGTAGAATTCATTTTAATAGTTTAAAACTGTGTTATCTATGCGGTTTAATAAGTTTTTTTATAGGATATAGCTTGGAGAAAAGCATAAATATATCCGTTTTTTTTACGTCACACCAAAAAATTTGCATTTTTTATTTTTTTTATATGGTAGCTTCGAGTGTTTTACATACTTTTACACAGTCATTTTTGAAGGTTTATGAACTTTTAAAATGCTTAAAAGCATAACACTTTTCAGATTGAAAGGGGCAAAATAATACTTGTTTTTAAAAATGTTAGTTTGACTGAGCATGCCATTTTGAGAAAATTTAATCGATTTAAGACTGTAGTTTGTACCCGAGAAATAAGGCAAATGCGCAAAAGGTAGCCCAGCTTAACTTACCGCTTGTCAAAAAGGTCATCAGTAAATCTTATTCTAAAGAAATAATCCCGAATTAGAAGAGAATTAAAATTATCTTGCATTAGCTGAACTGTTCGTAATGTTTCGAATGTGCGTAATGCTTAGAACAAAGAAATTCGAGTGTTTGGAATGCGAAATAAAAGTCATGTCCTCTTTTGACTTTTTTTATAAAACATTATAAGAAGCACAGAGTAGAATTCGCTAAGAATTCTATTTAAGACACATATCCTAATAAAAAATGACCTTTATGAAACCGGAGGGATTTAGAAAGAAAAGAAGACAACTCACAAGTTGATTGGAGAATTTCGTAAAAGATCTTCAGACGCTTGCAGTTCGGGGATGGCTGATTGCTGCTCTGAAGAGAGGACCATGGAGATTCATTGCTGCTGCGATCGGGGACGCTGCATGCTGTAGCACCAAAGAAGATGTACGAATATCACAATTTTACAGTGATACATACGTATATAATATATATATATGCCTACCATCAACCTGAATAATCCGACGGCTCTCAATAAAGGAAAGATTTGCAATTTTCGGGAAAATATAAAAATCCATACAAAAGTCTCTTAGGAGAGTATGTATTCTAATTTGCTAATTTTAAAATCAAAATCTAAATTCATTATCTAAAATTTAACTTATCTTGTTTCGCAATTTGACAATTTAGTTACGCATAAAATGTAATAATTGAAAACTTTAAAAAATAAATATTTTTAATATGTAACAATACTTCACCTTCTATAAGGTTATCCTTTATTAGTGTGTATTCATGGATTCTGCAATCTCTTCTCTTTGGATATTAAATACTTTAGGTAATGTTCAACTAGAGTTGCAAACGCTTGAAAAAAAACCTATTTTATTACCGGAGGAAAACCCGGAATTTTGGGGAAAAGGAACAATCGAAGAAAATTAGAAATGTTGAAAGTTCTTATACGCTACACGCCAGTATGCGCAAATCGATTGCGCTGACCACACGCTTGCCTGGTAGGAAGAGATTGCAAACGTTACATCCAAATGTTTCATTGTCGATCACTACTTCGTTTGTGTTCTGATTTAGATGGAATAATCTGCCTTCTATAATCAATCGAAATTACGTAATTACAAAATAAATAAAGAAATAAATAAAATAAAATAAAATAAGTTTTTTAAATCCAAAATCATCGAAACCTACTAGGTACCTTTGTACCATCGTCACACTCAACACATATCAAACTTTCCCCTTCGAATCATGCGAAAAGAGGGATGTTTCATATCCATTTATAACAAGCAACAGAGTTACTCATTTTCCACGTACTAAAAAAGAACGAAATCGGTCTATACATGTTACTATCTGCAATAGGAGTGCAATCCTATATATGTACAAATAAATAAATTAAAAAATGCTAAGTCTAAACTTGGAAAAAAAAATAGTATTTCATCATAAGCCTTTCTCTACATGAATAGAAAAGATAAAACAACTTGGACATGTCCTTTTCTTTTGGTATTTCACAATGAATATTTCTTTACTTTTAAAAAAGTGTAAAATCGCAAGGTATTTTAAGTATTTCATCACAAACTTGGCAAATGTGTCTCACCAATCCAGAACTGTTATGAGCTTAGAATGAAAAGAATAATTTTGACGGAGTAATAATGAAGGCGTCAACTACATTTCTTGGGGCTCTTT